>VZTU01008125.1:142109-152608 GCA_013400835.1 Zapornia atra
CCCGCCGGCCCGGGAGGCTCGTCCCGCCGCACCCCAGCACGGGAACGCCAGGGCACCAGGTCCGCTCCGCCCAGCAAGGACCGCTGTGTGGGGGTCGGGGTGAGACACCCCCTTCCCTGCCTTGGCGGAGCCCGGCGGGGCGGGGAAGAGACGAGGGGCGGCGGGAAGATCTGCTTGGGCCGCACCGGTGCGCCGGAGAGCTCCCTCGGGGCCACTTAGGAGTTTAATAGAGAATCGAAATGTCGCCATAACCATGCGGAGAGGATGGAGATCTGTCGGTATCAACTCGTTGCTTCGACCCAAGGCGTGGGGAGGGAGAGCAGGTCTGTCAGAAGTGAAGTTCTGGCTCCGAGAGGGGTCCCATCTGTGCCCTTCACAGCCCTGGGGTAAACCCCAGGGAGGTGTTACTAGAAGAGGTGCATGGATTTCGAAAGCAGCCCACTAAATTTAACCTTTTTAAAGGTTCCAGGATTTCATCTAGGACAATAAATACCATTCAGATGTTTCTGGATGTACAATCCAAGTATCTTAGTTTCCTAGAGAATTCCTGGCTGTGGGTCAGTTAAATCTCCAGTTTAAACATGTTCCAGCCAAAGAGTTTCCTTCCTCTTGGTAGCATGGACTCGGTGCAAATAAATTCTGGTCCCACTGCCATGAGCCTGGATTTACACCCTGATTGCACCAGAACCTGAGTTTGCCCCTTCGTTTAAAACCTCTTTCCTTCAATCACACAAAAATGCCTAAGATTGCAACAAAGGAATAGTACATTAGGTACTGATCCTATTTTGTTTTTAATAAAATTCTCTGGTCTTGCTCATACATGATTGCAGTTCAATTTAGCTACAGAAAGAGGTGGAGGTTTTTCCCACTGGTTTTACAGGGAGAAGGTAAAAGGGTGAAGAATTAAAGATTAATTCATACCTCTTGATTAAAACAATGTTTCCAGAAGTTTTGATTCCAGAAGAGACTTCCAGCTTGACATAAAAGATGACATTCTCCTGATCATGCTTGAATTGCGCAGGGCTTTATCCCAGGCTTTTTTTCCTTTTTCTGGGCACCTGTGCCAGCCTGCCACGACCCCTCCTTTCCTGGTTGGTCAGTGGCAGTAGTTTAAATAACTAATATAGTATATAGCTCATACTGTATTAACATACCATATATATCATAATATATTTGCATTATAATAGTGCAAATAATTGGCACGAGCTTTCCTAGAAAAAGCTGAACACCTCCCCACCTCCCCCAAAAAACCCCTGGAATATGGATCAAACATGGCTGTGATAAGTTTCTGGTAAATTTCTTTTTTTAAAGGTGCCTTTGGTTGTTCCAAAGCCAAATTTTTATGAACAGTTCAGCGCATTAGTGCCTATTCCACCTTGTGCTGCGAACAGTACAACAGGTATTGGTAAAGAACTCTATTAGGCCTAAGAACAGGTATGAACCACACAGCACATGGTTCACACACACGTCTGTGTGTGACTGTAGGGTTCAGGTCAAATGCAGGGGGGGAATTAAAGCCACATAGCACAAATCTTACTGTACTGCACAGCTGCCAAGGCTTCTTTCCCATTCGAAGCATCATACCCTGCCATGAGAAGAATTCCTTGCCTGTCTCTCTGACATGCTTTACAGGAGCTGAACACTGCATGAATGAATGGGGTTACTCAGGAAACTCTGCTAAAAGGTTTTCTGCTGGGCAAACCGTGTTAGGATCATGAAATTCTATTCACCACTGGGTATGTCATTCCATTTATGGAAGAGGTGAAAAACTCATGTGTAAGAAAGCCACGTTTGTAATAGCCAAACAATGAGATAGGGGTGATTGTGCTAGGTTAGAGCACTGAGAGTTTGTCAAGCCCACATCATCTCAGATATATCCTTTTCCAAGCCATACAGAACAGTGCCTGTAAGGAGTGTTTCCAGAGCAAAGGGTTGCAAACTTGCTTCAGCATCATGGTGCAAGGCTGCACCTGGTGATTACGTGCAATCTTAAGCATGAAATTGGATCTGATTTTTGCTGTATTGTACTCTGTCAGACAGAGGTAGCCTAGGGCTAGTCTTTATGCTTCTTTTCCCATCCCCAAATTAGTCACCATCTATGCTTTTATAGATAATGTATCTCACCAGATTCAAATGTTTCAAATTTGTTTCTTTCAACAGATCTAGGTAATTCAGCAGTGAATTTGACTAATATCTAGTATTTATTTTTTTTAAAATGTTCTCCTGCTCTAGATATTAAGTAAATTCAGGTCTCTTGAGGTTTCTAGCCTGGTGTTGTTTACTCCATTCTAACAGTATCTGTGTGTAGATAGGGAAAGCCTTAGATAAAATGCTGCTGTTCAAATTAATTCTAACTCAAGTAGAGTTTTCAGTTCTCCAGGTAGGTGTCCTCTATCGAGCAAGACAAGTAATGCTCTCCTATCTGACCAGACATGGACATGGACATGGAGAGCGTCCTCCTGTTGCCAGAAAGCTGTAATGTGGGGGAGCAACTTGGGGGAAAAGCAAGTTAATGGAAAACTTGTAGAATACCCTTCACCCTTCTAAAGAGAAAAATCATCCCTGGGAAGGCTGCTAGAGAAAATTTGCCCTGTGATTCACCTGGAGCTCAAATTGGAGCTGAAGTCTCAGTAAAGAAAATTGAAGTTGCTGTTACAAGAAGCTTTTATTTATTCTCACTAGACACGCAGCTTTCTAGAGAGTTATCTAAGGATGGTGAGGGTTTCTGGCATGTTCTCTGCTGGCATACAGGTTTCTGTGAAAGTGCTTAAAGGTTGCCAGGTATCTTTCTGTGTGGTGAATTAATTGATGGCTGTTGAATACTCAAAAACCAAATTGGAATATGACCTGGCCTGCAGCCAAACGCAGCTGGTTTACATCCATCCCTTGCTGTTGCGGAGGTGACTTTTTCTGTCTTTAAACAGTCTTAAACTCTTTTTTCTATGGCTAAATAAATGCTTTGAGCGAGTCAAAGTTGAGCATTTTAATCCTGGGAAATTGATGATGTTTTGTATTCTGCCAGATAATTTGCTACCAGAAAGTAGGGGGCTTTCTGCATAATCTTCTTCAGGAAAACTGACAGTTTTGAATTGTAGCTACTCATAGCCAAAACATGATTGCCTGCCAGGTTCTGTAAAGAGTTGCTCTAGTTGTTAGAGTTGCAAAAAAAGCAATATAAGCAAAAAAAAAAAAAAAAGTCAAGCATTTTTATCAAATAAATTCCTCATGCAGGATGAGGGTTAAAGCACCACTAAAAAAGAGGAGGCCTGTTTATTTGCAGAGGATTCAGCTGTCTCATTAAATAGCACATAAACCATCTACATAGATACGAACAATTGTCTCCTGTGATCTGTTTCCAAGTCTGAAGTATCTGTACTGCTCCCTTCCACACATACTATTTAGTAAGTAAGGCTGACTTTGATAAGCCCTTTCCAGAGCCACAAGATGTAGATACTGCAGATCCCAATCTTTGAAATCATACTGATGGGAACCGAGTGCGGGAGAAAGCCTGTGTGCTGAGTGAGGGACTGCTGAAAGCTGGGGACACCAGGGAGGCAAGCAGATGTCCTGTCCATTTCCCATTCCCAGAAAGGGAATGTCACCTGGAAGCAGGCAGGAGGTCATCTGGGACTCAAAGCAGCCTCTTGAAAGAAATGCATTGTTTAAAACCCATATTGGTCTATTTTTTTGGCTGCCGGAGCAAAACTAAGAGGGTTATCGCCCCCAAACCACTCCCAAAACAGATTACAAGTCTGAATTCCTGGTTCTGAAAAGGCTGTAGTACAAGACTGAGAAATGAATAAGACTGAGGACAAACTCTCACTCTGGAAAAGATGGAACCAAGACACCCAGAATAGGAGACAGGTCCTCTGGACGCAGTTTGCCAAAGTGTGGTTTGTTGCCTGGAAACCTCTAAAAGTGGCTGGAAAACACATGAACCTTAAGGTCTAAGTTTTCCTTTGCTTATTAACTGAAATCATGTCCAGATCCAGATTCTAGTATTTTTATACATAGGAAATTGGATGAAACCATCTCTCTTTTACTGTGTTTCTCTCTTTCCACACTGGGGGTTGAGTGCTATACCCAAAGCAGTATTGCAGCACAGCCCATACGGCTACACGTCACCTGGAACAGCAGCATGATGCCCTTCTTCTCCCTTTGCCTCCTTCGTTGTGGGCTTGCTGACCTGGCTGATAGCAATCAGGGCCTTTGGGAGTCACAGAGTTCAACCACCCCCCCGCAGAGATGTTAACACAGCAGCTTCCCAGCCTGTCAGGATATGAAGGCAGTGAAGGAAACGGGCATTTGAAGGGACGATGGGCCTTTGCACATTTATGATGTACCAAAAAACAGAGCAAAAGCTTCAGCCTTTCCACACTGCATCAGGTTGTTCAGACTTATGGCACATCCATGGCACAATAAAATCTCTCTGAGACAGTTTAACTGCAGGCCCAGCCAGCAGTCTCACATTTAATCTGAAGGATTAAAATCATCAGGGCATAAATCCACAGGCTCCTTCAGCGCTGTCATTGGCAGAAAAGGAAGAATTTAGAGCTGAGCTTCCACATGTTGCATCTACCTTGTGAAAGAGCATAAGCTCAGACTTCCCAGATGTGAAAGAGACTCAATGTACATTTTGCACTTCCAGAGACACTGCATCAGTGTTTCCCACACATCATCAGTAGTTTTATCTCTTGGTTCTCTTATTTCAGAGACATTAAAGGCTCTTGTTTATGACCTTTAGCATGTCTTGAGCCAGCTTTTAAATTACTCCTCTCTAGAGCTTCATTCTGTCTACAACCTACCATTTCTATCCCTGTGTTAACACCTACCTTGTGCTTCCTTATGCCTTTTACAAGTCTTGATTCATCTAGGGGCAGTTTAATAATGCTGTTTGTGTTGTTTCCTGGTTAACATACACTAAGCCAAATCAAAAGAAAATGTTTTATAAAGTTTGGTGGCAAGAGTAATGGGCAAAACCAAAGTGAAATGAACACTTACAGTTATTCATGTGATTTCTTCTTGATAAAACACCTGACATAGTGAGATGTGGCTCTTGCAGAAATATTTAATGCCAGTAAAAATTCTCTTCAGGCATTCAGAGTAGTCAGAAAGAACTCCACAGCCATTTTATCACTGCGTTCCTGAGAAATGGGATCCAGTCTTTCTAACAGACCGGAGGAGCTCCACGTGCCAGCTAGGCCTATGGATGCTTATGGGACATCCATTGTTCCTGTTTCTATGGGACTATCCTCTGTGAGACTGTCCTCTCAAGCTAAGGCCTGATCTTCTCCGGAACAGAGCTAACTAAAAACGTTTTAATCAAAATGCTTTTTCATTAGAATCCCAGCTTGTCAAAATGCAGGTTTTCATGGGCTTTGGGGAAAACCTTCACCTCATTCCAACACATGTTGCTGGTCAAAATTTAGAAGGCAAAGTGAGATGAAAAGGGACACTGATATACCCCAAGGGGAATTTTTTATCATTTCCATATTGTTGGGGCAATCTTATGGTGCTGCTTTACTGGCACGGTGCTTTTCATGGCTGAGGGAGGAGCAAGGTGTGCAGTCAGTCCAACTGGCTCCGTAGAGCTCACACTCAGTGTTAGGCAGACTTTGCTCATGGTGATCATTGTACCTCCTAATGGGTCTCCAAAAGAAGAGGACTCTGATCCACGATTGGCACAGCTCTACTCAAAACTTTTATAACTGTATGAACTGGCACAGGTTTCTTCAAATCCAAATATAATGTATAAAGTGTAATTTGCATTGGCCCTTCGATGGATGAGACCTGGCAATACAGACTATATTTCATCCTTGCCTTAGCACATAGGTTTAGGGCCCTGAAGGCTTCAGATCCATTGCCAACTTTAACCTGAGCTGTGGCTTGCAGCATGTTCAATGTGCAGGAGAAGCAAAGAGCACGTCCCCTACCTGCTTCCAGTGGGACCTTCTCTTACCACATCTGCTGTCTCTAACTGAGCCAGCAACAGGCTGGCAATGCAGACAGCTCAGACTCTCCTCTGCTCAGGCCTCCCCAGAGATAAAACAAAATAAATAGCGGTATTGATGTGGACAGAGAAGGATCAGATGCAAAAATTTCAGAGAGAAGAAGGCTGAAATACAGGGCAGGGTAGTGACAATGACACTATGAACTGATTCTAGGAAATGTTCCAAAATATTTGTGTAAAAGCTAGCTAGTCATTGCGCAAAATTGCCTTATTTATCCCAGAACCATGCCAAGAACCAAAACCACACTGTATTTGAGAACACGCTGGCAGAGTGCTACTGCCTCATAATTCTAATTGAAAGACTAGGTGGATCTCGAAGCCGAGTCTACAGAGTAACACAAGAGAAGGTGTAAGTAGAATCCAAGGAGGGTGATGAGAGGCAGCCATGTGTCTCAGCACAGGCACAGCAGAGAAGCCCTGGTGCCTCAACCTCAGTTTCTCACACCGACAAGGTAGATATGGGGGTTGGAGAGGACTAGAAGAAGCAGGGAGGAAAAGAGGGAATGACTCTTGTCAGTGGTGTCAGTGGTGTCAGTGCCATCTTTTCAAGTACCATCTTGTCAGTGGTGCATTGAACAGTTTGGCTGCTGGTTTCCTTGTTTGTTTGGTGGGGGCTTTTAAAATTAATGTAGGTGGAGAATGGTACTTAGCAGCCCTAGCTCAAATACAGACAGACTTTTGTGCAGGTATGCAAATTTCTGGAAGTGCAATTGTAGCATGGCAACTACTTAGACAGAGAGAACTTCCTGATGTTAATTACTGAAGCTTCAGAGCCCTTTGAGATATTATCAATTTATACTTTAAACTAGTAGTTTATCATTTTCATGCCAATCAAGTCGTCTACCTGACAGTTTAAAGCAGTCTCTCTTTGTACTTCCTCATCATCACATTTAAGAGCTCTGTATCATATAACATTTTACTTCTTCCTTTTACGACCAGAAGAAAATGTGTGTGCTTCTAGCATAGAGAAGGATAATAAAGCAATAAATTTTAGGAGATAGGAGATACTAATGAACCAATTAGGATGGCCAGAGAGGGAAAGCACTCCTGTGAGATACAGCCAAGCTATAAGCCAAAGTGTACAATTTTATGCCTGGTGAATAAACATTTTTTAATGGTTTCTTGGTAAGTTTTGCCATGACGTTTCTTATGCTAAATTTGCCAATAGCAGGATCAGTAAACCATGTGAAATGGCTTGTTTGGACTACAGAACAGAGGTTTTACAATTTTCCTTTTCTGCCAGCTGTACAGGGAGGAGTAACAGGTGATGGTAGCAGTGCAGCCAGATCCACATCACATACATACACAGTGGTGGAGTAAAGAGAATTTGAGACAGAATTCTGGAGTTAGAAGCCAGCACATGGAGGGTTCCTGAAGTTTTGTTACGCTTCTAGGAGGACTTATATATGAAGGTTTGCAGAAGGAAAGGAGAAAACACTTTAGAGTTGCATTTGTCCAAAACTGAAAATGAAATCTTCCTAGAACTGATCCTTACTGAAGGCTTCCATCAGTATTTGCTCCCAGGGGCCTCTCACGAGCACCTCTATCATTGACTGAAGGGTAAATGGCACTAATTCATACCCGTGGATTTGCAAATCACTGTGTTATGTTTTTCATCTAGGGAAGCCCTGGGAATTAGGAGAGTATGTTTAAGGGAGAGTGTAGTTCAGGTGCAAATTTGAACAGCAATGTCATCCAGAATAAACTTTCAAACATCACACTGGTTAATTTCAAGGCATTACAACCACAGGAATGGCAGTAAAATATGTGATGCAAAACCACATCTGTGCTCAAGTTCTCAGAGAGGTCAGAGCTTGAATAAAATGGATATATAATATGAAAGAAAATTCTTTAACATAATGGATTTTATGTTTAAATCAGCTGCTGTGGCTGTATTTCAGTCCTTCCTGTCTTTGGTCTACAACATTGCAATGAGCCTTGCATTTGATTTTTAACACTGATGCCCCTACTTTTGAGAATCTTGATTTTCTCTTCTTCTTTCACCCTGAATAATATGGGTCACCACTATCTTATTATCTCAAGTGAGATCAAGGAGATGCTTGTTCCTGTTTTGAGCAAGTCAGCATCCTTCATCTTTTTCTGCCACAGTCACCACCAGCTTTATGAGAGGAGATTCAGTTAAGGAGAGGAGATCTGATCTTCCCCAGGAGGATGTATCTGTTATTTTGGGAGGCAAGTGTACCCCTACAGCTGCCACAGAACACCACTATTCTCTTGCCTATTGCTGATAAAATAATTAAATTATTACATTAGTCTTTTCAATTAATATTTAGAATGTATTTCTGGTTAAAATGCATGTTGATTTGTACTAATGTTGCTTACCTCCTAATTCTTTGAATTGGAAAGATAAGCAGACTGCCATTTTCAGTTCCTGGACGTGGTACAATGTCTTCAGCCCTTGTAAGAATACAGCTCCTGCTGGAGTGTGATTTAGTGTAGTGCACTTTTAGTAGAGCCTCCCCTTTTGCTGCTTCATTATTACCTTGTGCATAATGAACACTGGTGAGTTAGGGACCTATCAGGCACTTCACCAAGAGAAGTAAGAAGCTCGGTTGAGAAGTCTTTTCTGGCTTTCTAAACTTTGAGGGTAGATACAGAAATAACAATATCAACAGCCAGAAAGGAAAAGTTGCTTAAAATGAGTTTTCAAGGAATTTAGAACTGTCAAACTGCTGCCTTACTGACTGAAGTGATACAATAATCGTGACCCAAATTAATTTTGGGTTAGTATAACCAAAGAACCTAGCTCAAGAAGTGATTAAGGAAGTAATTTAAATTTATATTCTGTTACCTTAATGATTACTGAAGGGTCTTTAGAATATTTTTTTTTGTGAATTATTACAGCTTTCAAGCTCTCAGGTGGAAGCCTTGGATAGCTCTGTGAAATTAGCAGAGCTAAATCTGGCAAATTAAAGAACCAAGAGCTGGTAATTGAAAAGTTATACATTAATTTACCTGGAATTCTACAAAAAGATTTGATCAGCCAACTCACAATTAATTTTGTATATGCAGCAATAAAAAAAGCCAGAGGACCATTATCCCAAGTTCAGGAAGACTCCCAAGTTATGAGATAGTATAGTGCTGTCTCAGTCACTAATGAGACCCTAAAAAATACAAACTGGTGTCCTTGGGAAGTAGGTTTTGACCTCTGCCAGCACTTTTGGTATAGTGTCACAATAGAAGTGTAAAAAACCAGATAAAGTAACGTGATACAGCTGTGAAAGAACTCTGTGATTTCCTGAAACAGTAGGCTGAAGAATGATCCAGGGAGGTGCTGCTAGTTCCATAAACAAACAATCCTTGTGTTGGCAGTGCTTGAAGCCATGTCTTTAAGTGTGAAGATATTGTTACTCTTCAGGCTCAATGGGTTTGGATAGCATCTATAATATTACACTAGTCCAGGTTAGAAATTATAGGAATAAACATATGTAGGTGTTGGTGGGGGCTAGAGATGTGACTGGCAACTCAAATGTATAAATGATGTAAAGAAATTAGTTACCTGTGAGTGATTCTGGACAAGACACTGGTCACATACTTTGGGTACTATAAATCCTGGAAAAGGCTACCCAAAATACTGAGAAATCTCCATCTCAGTTCCTTCTCCTGAAGGACTGGCTGCAGTCTTAAGGTACCACAGAGATTTTCATGGTCCATCATGCTGCCTACTACTCATTCTCATACGCTATTCGATAAGCAAGAGCATTTAAGGTTTGTAGCACCCTGCCCACAGTAGCACCCAAACTGTTTGCAGCTTGGGCATTTTCCAACAGCAAATTCATGTTTGCCACGACCACATTGCAAGGTAAAGATTTACATTGCTCCGTCAGCTATGTGCAGTACTAAGGAGTACTGCTGAAGTTCTGGAAAGGAGTATGACCTAGTCCATGCAAGTCCACATGTACAGTTTCATGAAGTCTCTATTTAGCAAGGAACTGGGACCTTTTTTGTTACAGTATTCTCTGGTTTGGTATCAGACTCTTGACATTCCTCCAGCTATGCTGGAGGCCAGTGACAAGCGGTGTCCCCCAGGGGTCTGTCTTGGGACCGGTGCTCTTTAACATCGTTATCAGTGACATCGATGATGGAATTGAGTGCACCCTCAGCAAGTTTGCAGATGACACCAAGCTGAGTGGTGTGGTTGACACCCTAGAAGGAAAGGAAGCCATCAAGAGGGACCTTGACAGGCTGGAAAGATGGGCCCAGGGGGAACCTAATGAGGTTCAACACTGCCAAGTGTCAGGTGTTGCACTTGGGCCGGAAGAATCCCAGACATAGATACAGACTGGGAGAAGAGCTCCTTGAGAGTAGCCCTGCTGAGAAGGACTTGGGGATTCTGGTGGATGAGAAACTTAACATGAGCCAGCAGTGTGCTCTTGCAGCTCGCAAGGCCAATGGGATCCTGGGCTCCATTAGAAGAGGGGTGGCCAGCAGGGACAGGGAGGTGATTGTCCCTCTCTACTCTGCCCTC
>VZTU01008126.1:8719-38775 GCA_013400835.1 Zapornia atra
GAAGGGAAGGGAAGGAAGTTTTTTGAAAAAACATCTGGAACATCTAGTGACTAAATTTATTCTCCCAATTTTCTATTTCAGATTCCTTAACTAAGTCATTTACTTTATCTTTCAGACGATGAAAAAATGTACATTAAACAGCCACTGTGGTAAGTATTTTTCTAACCTTCCTAGAAAGGAGTGTTAGATATACCATCAGTGCCATGCTAGTCTTCAAAAAATATTTATTACTTGTGGTTTACTTCTAATATTTTAAAGTTATTTCAAGTTACTAAAAAAATTGTAAATAACATTTCTAATAAATTGATGAGATTGGCAGAAAAGTTTATAATTTTATTTTTTTTGTCCACACATTTTTGACAGTAGTTTGTGACTAAAGCATCTGAATGCAAAGTATAGACTGAACTTTCCTGCGTTAATATTGTGAGGCACAATTCAAGACCTTTAAAACTAGGGATTCAAGAAAGCTGTTTACTCATAAATCCTTAGGAGAAAACTAAAACTGCCACCTTTGGAAACAGGAAGAAACACTTCAAACTACTAGTCTTATAATACAGTTTATAAAGCATACAAAGACATTGTGAGAGTTAAACTGAATGGACACCATACCCATATAACTTGGGTGACCACAAACACCATGACAATATGCTATATTATTAGGCATCTTTAAGTTGTATGAATCAGGTGTTTACTAGAATGTAGATACCTTAACTGTACTTCACAATCATTATATTGACAAGTGTGTGACTACTTCTTTTCCCTGAAACACAAGAATAATTCCTTGATTTTTATACATTGAACAGAAAACCATTTTCAAGGGTATTAAGTTTTTCTTCCAAACACAGTGTGGAAAGCTTAGCTACAAGAAATTAAATCAAGGTTTTAGGGGTTAAAAGAGAAGAAATATCCCTGGAATCCTTTTATTGGTTTCCTGTTGGTTTTTTTAGCAGATGCAGAAACATTGGCACACTTTCAGCTATTGACCTATGAAACTCTGTTATACACTGTTTCTTTTCTTTGTTTCCTGGGCTGTAATAAATATACTGCAGATATCAGATAAAACATAGAGGCAGTACTTTAATTTAGCTGGTAAAAACTATGCTATCAGTTTTCTCGTTTTCTCTTAACCAATCTTTTCCATATACTACTTATGTATAATTTAAAACTATCAGTAAAAAACACTTCCTTTGTGAAAAAATGTTTCCTTTGTGTTGAGAGTATTTGCAACTCTTCTGAGGCTTTTGACCACAAAGCTGTTACTTGACTTTTCTAAGAACTTTAAAGCAAAAATAAAATCCTTTAGGTCTTTACTTGGCCATCTCTTCCTCCCCACCTCCCTCCTTATTTTTTTCTTTCTGCTTTCATACACAAATTGTGTTAACTTCATTTATGGTGGGAGTCATGTCCTAAATATTAAAACTATTCTATGCAAAGAGCTGCATAGTTTTAATCTGGTTTATGTGTTTCTATCTCTTCCATTTGAAGAATTTTATACTGGTTTTCAAGAAAATCCTCAAGTCCAATAAGTCCAAAGCACCTTGTTACAAACTTATTGACATTCACTTAAAACACAGCTAAGGATTTTCTGTTTGTCTGATTTTGCCATCAATGTTCTGGAACTTGATGGTGAGAAACATTTTTCCAGTTTTGTACCTGTAGTTATGAATAAGCAGCTTATATTTTATTGCACTGTTCTTCAGTTTAAAAGATTTTTTTATTTTGTCTGTAAAGTGATACAGATGAAATTCATGTCTCAGTCCCACTATTGTAAAGCTAAGAAAATAATAGTTTTAATATTGTCTTCAAATGCATGACCTTATATCTGTCTTATTTGTATTCTTACAAATACAAATATGATTCTTATATTCCTCAAGATCATATACTAACAGTAATTCTTAACCTTGTATCATCAATCTACATATCAGAACAATCCAAAACTTTCTTTAAGACAGCATGTTCCAGGTACAGATGCTCCACAGTTTAAAAAGTCCTTTAAAATGCAGATTTTTAAGGCCTGTTACATTGGAGGAATTTGGTATAGCTGTTCTTTTTCAGAGTATATAAAACTTTGCCTTTTTCTTAGATCCAAAGCTTTAATCACAGACACTATTTTCTTTAAAGTTAAATTGAAACTGGCCGTTTAGATATTTATAAACATTGATGAGATCCTGCCTCTGTCCTCTCTTCTCCAAGCTGAACAGACACAGCTCTCTAAGCCTTTCCTCATAAAAGCGATGCTTCAAGCGATGCTTCTAATCATCTTCATAGCCCTCCGCTGGACTCTTTCCAGTAGTTTCTTGTCTTTCTTGAAGAGAATAGGCCAGAATTGGACACAGAGCTCCAGATATGACCTCCCTGGTGCAGAGTAGAGGGGGAGGGTAACCTCCCTCTACCTGCTGGTCACAGTATTCTTAATGCACCCCAGGATGCTGTTGACCTTCTTGGCCACAAGGCCACTTTGCTGGCTTGTGGATAACTTGTCCATCAGGATCCTCAAGTCCTTCTCCGGAGAGCTGCTTCCCAGCAGGTCACACCTGTACTGGTTACAGGTGTTATTCCTACTTAGATAGAGGACCATCCACTTGCCCCTGATGAATTCCATTTTATTCCCCTTAACCCAACTCTCTATCCTGTCCAGGTCTCACTGAATTATTTTGGAGCCTTCTGTTGTATAGGCCACTGCTCCCATTCTTGCATCATCAGCAAACTTGATGAGCATAGGTTCTGTCCCTTCCTCCAGGTCACTGATGGATATGTTGAATAGGACTGGTCCAAATACTGACCCCTGGGATACCAGCTATCTGCCTCCAGTGAGACTCCACACCACTTAGCGCAATCCTCTTTTCCCCGCCATTCAGCTAGTTCTCAACTGACCTCAAGTCAGTAATGCACAACACTGTCTTAGCATCTTATATTCCTTACTTTCTTAATTATTGCATGTTCTTCAACAGCAATATTCTAGACAAGATAATTATTTCATAGTATGTCCAGTATCTATTCAGTATCTCATTTCAGTAACTTGACTTTGATCATTTTGCCGCCAAAGAAAATTACTTTTTCTTGAATTTGCATACTCATTCTTTTTCCCTTTAATGTATGTGTAACCAAAAGTAAATGAAATCTGGCCAACTACTGAACTTGGACTTTCTATAATAAGAAGTAAGATAAAAAAAGGAAAACAAAGAGAACATTAATGCATTTTAAAATTAGTTCTGCTATTAATATTCCTCTATCCATTTTCATATTATTGTTCATCTCATTTTCTTTCTTTTATAAAATAATACTCAACATTAAATCTGTGCAAATCTTTCCTTGATTTCTTGGTTTCTATGAGTAACTCCAGCATAAATAAAGCAAGCTATTTATTTGTTCGCTCATATTGGATCTGTCATCCCAAATATTTTTTGGTAAATAGAGCCCACTGATAAAATATTTGAAGTCTATAAAAATAGATTTATTACTACCTTTAGAGACTCTAACTTCCTTTATTGGGATTATGTGAAGTACATCATGAGACAGGATATAAGGCCTTACAATAAAGAGTTACTTGGCTGTTACAGTGCAGTCATAAGGTCAAGGAGAAGCAGAGAAATACACCTTTCTGAGAACAGGAGGTCTCAAAAGATCCCTAAAACAAGGTTCAGTATACCTAAACAGCTCCTGACAGTTGTGTCTAACTTGATCTTGAAAACATGCATTGAAGGATAAATGTCAATGTCTCTCTTGAACAACTTAAGAATTATTTTTCTGATCCCTTTTGAGCATATGGAACAGCTGTCTAAGAGTTTTGTCCTATTAAAAAAAAAACACAACAAAACAAACAAAAAACCCCAAAAAACTTCTTTAAATGAAAATTACTCCCTTCCATAGAATATATATTTATTTCAATTTCTTTTTATGCTTTATTCAGATATGCTCTTTGTATTATACTTTTTTTTTACAATATTTCTGAAGTGGGTTATTTTTTCCTAAATATACATCAGAACACGATAAAATTATTTCCTCCTCTGGCTTTATATGAAATGATAATATAATCCAAATACTATTTATTTGTTACAACAGTATCATGTTTAAACCCCTATTCTGTTTTTAGCTGATTGAAAGCCCAGCTCCTCTATTTTGAAACACATCTGCTTAGCCAGATCAATTTTACTTTGATTTACCTTGCCTTTGTGCTGGCATTCACATATAGTTTTAATTAACTGAATTGCATCTTTTGTCATTTGACCATTTTCCATAATACTTGTGGGTCTTTATAGATTGATATTATCTATAAAAGTTTTCTCTCTAACACTAGAAAAGGTGTTTGTAAAAATAAATTACTAGAATTATTTTAACTCACACTTTCTTTGTATCCAACTTGAAAAACTTTTTAAAAAACTATAATTAGATGTGCAGTATTCGCTCTGTTGGCCATTTTTTTTTGTTTTTATTTTCCTCTCTTCATTAATTTCTTCAGCTGTCTTGGGACTTCTATATTATTCATAGTGTCCATATTATTCATGAGGTTCCATTGTATACCATATTGAAAACCTTATCAAACCCAAGTTGCTTAAATTCTACTGCTGAAATTAGTTGCTTACTTTCTCCATAAAAGACAAAACATTTGTTTGATTTTCTGTAGTTTCACCTGAGATTTTTTTAAGTGAGAAGGATAGAACTAGGAACAAAATGAGATGTGTGCTATGCCACTCAAGACACTGAAGAAAATGAGTAAGGAAAGTTTCCTCATTGGGAAATTCTCAAAGAAATAATAATAAAACAAATGCCTGGATTTCTACATAAATAAACAGATTTCAGTGTGTCTGTGTTCTTAATTCCCTGACAGTAGAACGTAAGAAGAGAGATTAAATGAGATTATGCAGTATGAGACTGTAGAGACTAGTACGTAAAAAGGAAGTATGAAGACAACAGATGCAGCTGTTGTCTAGCGGTTGTAGAAAGATAAAATGGGAAGGAACTTGGATCTGCCTGGATGGAGGCATTTGAAGTAACAGAAAAACCTGGTGTTCTGTTACCTCTCAGAGTTACATAAAAATACTACAATACTATGTACCTGAACTTCTCAGGGAAGGTTTTGATATCTATTGTGATCCTACTTGCCATGTTCTAGGAATGTATTCTCTACTTTAATGGCAACTTTAAAACTATAATTTTATCCAATTAATTAAACACAAAGAAAAATGTCAGAGTAGAAAAAATAATGATTTCAAACTAGAATCAAATACACTAACTAAACATCTTTAGTAGTTTGTCCTGGAAATAATTACTTGACTTGGAAAAATAAAACTTAAAAAAACAAACCAAACAAACAAAAAAAAAAAACCCAAAACAAAACAAACAAAAAACCAAATCAACCTATTTGCTGGGGTTTTTTTGTTGGTGTTTTTTGTTGTTGTTGTTGTTTTGTTTGTTTTGTTTTGTTTCACTGAATTGTTTATTTAGCATGGGTGGGTTTTGTGGGGTTTTTTGTCTGTTTGTTTTTTTCAGTAGATCATGTAGAAAATATTGTTTATCGAAGCATAGTTGTGTTTGGAAACATGACTATCCAGAAGCAGGAAACTGTTTTGCTGAATAGCTTCATTCTTATGCAGTCAGTCTCATGGGGACAATAGCAAAAAATATTATTGTTGTTTCCAGTAATAAATACTATCTAGTCAAAAATCTGCCAGAAGATTTTCTGGTAGGTGCTGCATGAGCACAGAAATAAATATATATATAACTTTTTAATAAGTATTTATTAAAATAAGTCAGAAAAGAAGAAATGCAGACAGACAATTATCCCAGAATTTCAATTGGGAACAATGATATCAATCAATATATTATCTGAATATTTCAATAAAAGCCAAGATGCTCAGATCATTATTCTATACTAATAACTGAACCATTCTCTTTCTTAGAAATAATAATAGTAATAAATTAACTACATGAACACTCTTAGATAAAATCTTTCTCTTCTATTGTAGACAGTATGAAAAATCTTCTACTTATTACAGTCTCAGACATAGGAAACAAAATAATTCTCTACACTCTTAAGAAAACTCTGCAGGAGAAGCGCTGGGTTTAGGTCCCATTCTATATGTAATTATAACTTCTATGGGCCAGACCTAGTCTGCATGTATGACTGATTCTCTGCTACATTCCCGGTCAGGGGGAAAAAACAAACAAAAAAAACAAAAACCCAAAACAAAACAAAACCCAACAAAAAACCCAACAAAACACCAAACACAAAAAAACCCAAACAAAAAACAAAAAAATATCCAAGTATTAGTGCAAAAAATAACAATTATGATGTAAAAATGGCACTCTATGTAAAAAAAAAAGCCATTATGCACTCACAACCTTTTCTTTAGAGGAGAGGATAATATATGTAAGATTAATCTCTTGAATGCATTTGAGAAGAGTAACTGGCATAGCACTTAAGATTCTATCTGAGAAAAGAAAGATCACTACTGCAAGTGGTATTCTCTAAAAGTGAATTTTGAGAACTTTCAAACCTGATCAAAGGCTTCAATTTTCACATGGTTTCCAGGAATTTATTCCAGTAGTAATTCAAGAATTCATTAACTTCCCTATATTGATAAAAATTACATTGAAATATGGTGAAAAGATCTGCATCCACAATGCACGAGTCTTTAATCTGAAGTAATGGGAAAACATCTCTTTTTTTTCCCAAAGTTGTCATACTCAGAAGAAAGGTTTATGCTATTATTATTGTTGTTGTTATTATTATTTCTTCCATTTAAATTCCAAAATTTCCACCTGCTTCACATGCCTCATATGTTACCTTGCTGCTTTGGACTCAATACCAAATCTCCTTTAAATACTGGGCTCAGATAGGAACAGCCACATATCATGTGGCTACCAGATATGACATATATAATTATTTGCTCCCATGCTGTGCCTTACTGGTTTTTATTTTTACTTAAAGGTGGAAAAATAATTCATCAGAAATCCTGAAATGTGGTATCTCAGTAGGTTTCCATCTAATGTCACATTGAAAATAGAATATTTTTACAAAATAGAATATTTTTACAAAGGCAAACTTGAGACCTCTGACAGCAGTCAGCTGGATACAGGCTAAGCACCAGTTCATGAAACAGACCGTGATTTTAATTGAAATGCCACCATATACAAGAGAATATAGAGGACTGTGGGAAAAATTATGCCTTGCAAAAGGAAAGGACTAACCAGTGAGATGGCTTCAGTACACAGAACTCTGATTCAGAATAAACATAAATCAATCTCAAAAGTCAGTTTGTCTTCCATCCCCCCAAAATGGAAAAAAATTATTTATTTGATGCACAGTGGAAAATAACACTATCATTAAATTTGCCTTAACCATATATTGTAAGATTTGAATTTAATGGGTGAGTTTCTGTCCCAAAAATATCTCTAATCAGGTTAATGCCAACTTACTCACATCTGAGTCTCTCCCCAAGAAAGGCAGACAAATACAACCCTTAACAATTTCCTAGAGACAGGCAGATTCTAGAGTACAGGGCAACAGTGCTCTTGAGTTCATATTTCTACTACAGACTCATGCTTGGTTTCTTAAACTAGTTTTTGATACTTACTTTATGAGTAGTAAGCTTCCAAATGGCAATGGATGTGTGCATCATACCAGAGGTGGGAGTTCTCCTTTATTTTGCCCTTTACTTCCTGTAACTTTGGTACCACAGACCGAGAAACAGAGATCCTTCTGACAGTCAGTTGCTGAGGGAAGCTGCTCTGGTGCTGGTGCAGACTGGCAGATCTTGGCACACAGGGGGTTTTCCTGAGGCAGGAAAGTGCCAGGGGAGCAGAGGGACACTTCAGGAACTGGCAGCAGAAACCACTGACAAGACCTGGACTTTGCTAGAGCAATGGCACCCACCCCAGCATCTATAAAAACATCCTGGGTAGTGCTGTGAACAGAGCAGGCAAACAGAGCAGGGCAAGGCAGCCAGGGTGTAGCGCAGCAGTTTGCATGAGAGAGTATACAGGGAGGGTATGCAGGGTGGTATGAGACATGGTATCCACCCATCAGAAAGCCCTGACTTCTACACTCATCAGAATGGATGCAGCAACCCAGAGAGAGCTGCTACAAAAACATGCACCACCCAGCTCTCAGGCTTCAGGGAGTGCCAGAGTCTGTCACTTGGAATGGATGACAGTAGTGAGAACAGCTGGCTGTAGTATGACCGGGTGGATGATCTGCTCAGCCTGGTGGCAGAGATACGAGAAACAGTAGAGAGGTTAAGGAGCATCAGGGAGGCTGAGAAAGAGATAGACTGGTGGAACCATGCTCTGCCCTCCCTGAGACAGAAACAGGGACAGCCACCAGATAAAACCCAAGATAAAGGGGACCCTTCATCTTCCCCTGGCAGGATGAAGGCAGTAGTTTAAACAGAAGTAGTGAATAGAAACAAGTCCATGCTCAGGGTGGCAGATGAATGTCCTCCTTTCCCATCCTGCCCCCCAAGGTGCCTCTGTACAACAGGTATGAGGGTCTGGCTGTGGAAAGCCAGTCAGTGAAGGACACGGATGAAGGTCCATCTACACCAGAGGTGCCACCAACTCCAGAAAGGCCCACCCCTCATATTGTGACCAGCTCCACGAAGAAGAAAAGGTGGGTTATAGATGTGGGCAACTTCCTTCTGAGGGGTACAGAGTGCAATATGTTGGACAGACCCTCCTCTTAGGGAAGTCTGCTGCCTCACTGTGGCCTGAGTTAAGAATATTACTAAGAAACTTCCTAACCTGGTATGACCCTCAGACCTACTACTGATCTTCTATGTAGGTGATGATGGGTAGCCCAAGAGCAATCAAAAGAGACTTCCGGGCCTTTTGGATGGTTACTGAGAGAATATGGGGTACAGGTTATTTTTTGACTCTCTTCTTACAGTTGCAGGCAGCGACATCAGAAGGAACAGACAGACACAATCTATTAATACATGGTTCCATGGCTGGTGTCAGTGCCACAATTTTTGATTTTTTGACAATAGGATGGCCTACACAGAACCAGGCTTGCTGGTGTCAGATGGGATTTACCTTTCTCAAAGGGGAAAGAGGGTCTTTGTCCAGGAGCTAGCAAGGGTCACTGACAGAACTTTAAACTAGGCTTGAAAAGGGAAGGGAACAATGTCAGGCTTGCCTGCATGAGTCTGTGGGATGGCATGACAGGGTTGGATGGGCAAGGTGCTGGTGAGGGCCATCAACCTGTTGCTTGGAGCCATGTGAGATATATGGCAGCACACTTGAGGCTCTTGAGGTAGCAGGAATTGGCAGGGAAATCAGTGGGGTACCTCAAAGGGGTTCCAGCCACCCGAAACAGTCAGTCAGTTTCACAAGGAGCCAACTTAAATGCCTCTACACAGAGAATCACAGAATGATAGGGGTTGGAAGGGACCTCTGGCGATCACTGAGTCCAAACCCACTGTCAGAGCAGGATCACCTAGAGCAGAATGTACAGGACATATAGGTAGGTTTTGAATGTCTCCAGTGATGGAGACTCCACAACCTCTCCAAGCAGCCTGTTCCAGTGCTCTACCAGCCTCACAGTAAAGAAATTCCTCGTCAGGTTTAGATGGAACTTCTTACATTCAACTTCATGCCCATTGCCTCTTGTCCTATCACTGGGCTTCTCTGATAAAAGGCTGACCCTATCCTTCTGACACTTGCCCCTCACAAACTCATGCAGACTGGCAAATAAACAACAGGAGTTAAAGACATGCACACACTTGCAGGGCTATGATCTGATCGGAATCACAGAGATATGATGGGGTGACAATGGTTTTACCCAACATTTCAAAATAATATTTTTCTTAAAGGACTTAACTATCCATCACAGAGACCCTTATGGAAAAAAACTATAGATTAAGGTTGTCACATTAGAAGGTTAAGAGTGCGATTTGGCACTTTAAAAGGGTATGAGCATGATGTGTGACGGAGGTACCAGACACTTCCAAAGCTGCTCGAACCCCTTCTGCTGCAAATAGCGCAGTAGCAGAAGGCTTCACATCATCTGTATCCCCAACTCCAAAACTACAGGTGTCAACCTCAAGTCTTGCTTGGTGCTTCCTGCCAAAGACTCCACGTGGGGCCATTCTCCCTGACAGTAACATAGAGAATATTTTTAACAACTTTTACTGCCTGAACTGGCCCAAGGTCTAATGCATGAAACATTGCCTGTTCAATTTGTTGCTACTAAGGGTTCCATTTGAAGTTGTTCTTTTTCTGGGTCACCTGATAGAGTGGGCTTACCATCAGCCTGTAATTTGGAATATGCGGTCTCCAAAAACAATGCCTAGGAAAGCTTGTGTTTCCTTTTTGGTGGAGACATAACTGTTATTTTGTTAACTATATCCATTGGGATCTGTTTGTGTCCATCTTCCCATTTTATTCCTAAAAACTTGATCTCCTGTGGAGACCTCTTTACCTTACTTTGTTTTATGGCAAAATCAGCTTTCAGAAGGATTTGGACTATTTTCTTCCTATCACAGACACTTCTGCTGTGTTGGTCCATAGGATGATGTCATCAATGTACATTCCTGTGCAGCCTGGATCAGTCCATGGAAATGATGGGACAGTGTTTCAACTCCTGGGGCAGTTGATTCCAGGTGTATTGGATGCATTACCAAATGAATGCACATTGGGGCCTGGACTCTAATGACTAAGGGACTGAGAAAAAAGCATTTCTGCACAACTATGTGTGTACCACTTGACTGCCTTTGAGTCCAGTTCATATTGAAGTTTTAGTATGTCCAGCACAGCATCACGCATGGCCATGACTTCATTCAGGCCACAATAGTCTACGGTCAGTCTCTACTCTCCGTTAGACTTTTCCACTAGTCATATAGGACTGTTGAAGGGTGAGCAGGTTCTGCTGATCACTCCCTGACTCTCCAGCTGATGAATCAACTTACGGGTGGGAATCTGAGAATCTTGGTTGGTGTGGTATTCTTGTCTATTGTGGTAGCAACTGGCACCTGTTGTTCTTTGACCCTCAGCAACCCCAGAACAGAAGGGTTGCCTGAGAGACCGGGCAAAGTAGACAGACATTCAATTCATAACTGTCTCTAGTCCAGATATTCCAAAAGAGGTTTGTAAACCCTGATCTGCTACACGTATTCTTTGTCATGCTGTTTATCACCTCTGGGGAAGGAACCAAGATTCTTTTTTTGCTGTACTATATAATATCATCTGATGATACAACAATGTCACTGGTCATGAAATTAAGCTGATATTTGTATGTGGCATTGCTGTCATGCCCACCCTTCAGATGACATCTTTATGAACTATTGCACACACAATCAATCGGAAAGATGGGAAGATACCTTTCACAAACAAGGTGATAGACAATGCAATCTCTCACCCAATGAACTGACCCGACTAAACCTGATGCCTACACGCTCAGATTGTCCTGATCTGGGACCCGTGGCTCTTCCCAAACTAGTCTTTTTCTGTGCTGAGCGTGATGTCATATGGTATGGAATACATCTTTTGGCTAGTTTGGGTCACCTGTCCTGATATGTCCTGTCCAAGCTTCTTGTAAAAATTAATTCTATCCTGGCCACAAGCAAGGACAATTTATGTTGAAAGAATCAAAATCTCCTCATAGGAAAAAAAAAAAAAGCAGCAAAACAACAAACAAACAAATAAAACCCCCCAACAACAACAACAAAACACCACCAAAAAAACACCACCAAAAAAACACCAACCTCCCCCCAAACAAAAAACCCCAAAGCAAAACAAAGCAACATTTCTAAAAGTATGTTAATAGCAAAAGGACTAAAGAAAACATTGGTCTGTTACTTCATGAAAGTCATCACCTCACAAATAGGGATGAAGATAAACCAGGCATTTAATGGCTCCTCCACCTCTGTCTTTAAAGCCAATCATAGGCTCTAGGACCCCTGGAAACCTGGCTTGGAGTACTGTCACTGCAGGAGAGATATGTTCCAAATTGACTTTGAACTTGTACAGGATTTGCTGCTGAAGCTAATTGAACATAACTCTAAGGAGCCCAAAGGGATTTATTAGAGAGGACTGAAAAAGTTGTCCAATGTTATTGTGGGATGTGTCTCAGTTATTTATCAAAGGTCTTGGGAATCTGGAGAGGTCTCAGTTGACTGGAAACTGGCAAATATTATTCCATTTTTCAAGAAGAGCAAGAAGGAAGATACTGGAAATTATAGGCCTGTTAGTCCAACTTCAATGGCTGGTAAAATTATTGTGAAGATTATTCTCACAGTTACTGAAAAACATTTGAAAGATAATGCAATCATTGGTCAAAGACATCATAAGTTCATGAAGGGAAAGTTATGTATTACTAATTTAAAATAATTTTATGACAAGGTTACCCACAGTGTAGATGAAAGGAAGGCAGTGGAAAGGGTGGTGGAGGATTTTAGCAAGGCTTTTTATATTGTCTCTAACCCTTTTGGACAAAATGTCCAGCATACAGCTAGATATATACACCATGTAATGGAGTGGTGATTCCCTAGGCTCAGTTTTAGGGTCAGTTCTCTTCAGTGGTTTTATCAATGACCAGAGCACAGGAGTTGAGTTCATAGAAAGTTTCCCAACAATTCCACATGAAGAGGAGCCATTGATCCTCTTGAGGGTGAAGAGGTCTTATATAGAAAACTTGGTAGATTAGAGTGCTGGTCAATAACCAACTGTATAAAATTTAAAAAAAAAAAACAAAACAAATGCTGGATTCTTCAACTGCTTCTATAGTGGATGCATATATAGACTGGGGGACAAAAGTTTGGAGTGCAGACCTGCAGAAAGGGATCTGGGGCTTTTGGTTGATAATAAGCCCAATGAGTCAACAACATGCCCTGGTAGCCAAATCTGATCGTATCCTGGGACATATAAGCACAACATAGCTAATAAATGGAGAGGAGTGATTTTCCCAATATACTGAGCATTGGTGCAGTCTCACCTTGAGTACGTCGTGCGGGTTGGGGCTCCACTATATAAGAAAAATACAAAAATATTAGAAATTGTCCAAAGGAGATGAGTAAAGGTAATGAAGCGACTAGAGGACATGATTTATGGGGAGTGGCTGAGGATACTAGGTTTGTTCCACTTAGGAGGAAACTGAGGGGAGACCTCATTGCTGTTTAGAGCTTACTTCTGTATGTCTCCACCTGTTCCACTGTGGGGCCTTTCCATGGTCTGCAGGTGGGATCTCATCCTTTTCCATGGGCTGTGGGGCGACACCCATTCCGCTATGGGTTTCTCCATGGACTGCAGTGGAATCTTTTTCTCTGGCACCTGGGGTGCCTCCTCCCCCTCTTCCCTGGTCTCCGTGTCTGCACAGTTTCTTACATCTTCTCACTCCCTTCTCTGGTGGCTGCTTGTGTTTTTTGGTTTTTTTTTTTTCTCCTAAATGTGATTCCCAGAGGTGCTGTGACCGTCACTGTTGGGCTTGGACTTGGTCAACTACGACTCCAGCCTTGAGCCAGTTGGTGTTTGCTCTGTCAGGCCTGAAGAAAGCTTCTAGCTGCTTCTTGCAGAAGCCACCCCTGCAGTCCCCCTTCTCCATCAGAACCCAGCCACACAAAACTACGACAGTTGTAATGACAGTTTTTTGATTTAATCCTTGTCAATAGTATCTCAGGATGTCTCCCATTTCTATGTACCCAGGTGTACTTCAAAGTTGCCAGATGCAGTTTTCAGAGACCTAGATGCCAGACTCACAGCTCCCAGGCTGGCAGGCAATTTCTCTGTCAGTACTTTTCAGCAGGCATTTTCTTCTGCTCAATAATTTTTCCCTTCTAACCTTTATGGTTGCTCACATTAATGTCCCCACCCATCAACACATTTGCCCTGAACCTTTCAAGGCAGTTTTGTGTTAAAACTGACCTTTTCAGCATTGCATGAAGAACAGAAGAGTAAGCGAAAGAGCAGATTAAGTAGCATGTAATTAGTAATGCTTTCTATCCTAATGAAGATTATGGATCGGTAAAGCTCTGATTGTTTCTGTAAGCTTTCAGCTTGATATGCATTTTAAATGTTGCACAAGGGGGCCATAACAGAACATTTCTTAAATTGAAGATTCTTCATATACTTAATAAATCATGATCCAGTTTAGTCAACACATCTTGAATGCAAATCATTATAAACAGTTTCTTATTTCAAAGGTCAGAAGTAAAGGATTTCTGGACATTCAGGAAAAAAATAATAACCTAGGCAGATGAACATCAGTTTAAAGTGATGTTCAACAGTTTTCTGAAGGCCATCTGAATTTATTCTGCATTTAAAAATTAAAAGGAATGCAGAGTGTCCCAGTAACTGTCCACAATCTAGAAATGTGTGGATAAACAAATCAGAAGTGGAATATTAGAGCAAATGTGCATTGTGTTTCATGTTGGAGTATTTTCGGATCGTTAGGTAAATATAAGTTGAAATCTGAATATGTATATGATGGATAATTTATTTGAATAAAAATGGAAAAAATAAATTGTATTAATATTATTGACTTGATCAAGAGTTTAACAGTGTTATATTAACATCTAAAACAAATATTTAAGGATTTATTTATCTGCAACATTCTCCAGTTCTAAAATCAACATCCAATGTTCGCCCCTTATTCACTGAGTATGTTATAACGTAAAGCTTTCAGGCTCACCTTATCAGCTACTTCATGCCCTTGGAACATGCTGACTGTTCCCAAACTCCTTCTTTCCTTCATGTGCTTAGACATACTTTCAGGAAAAATTGCTACAAGATCTTCCTACAACTGAGGCTATGCAGGGTGGCCCAGCCTGTAGTTCCCTGGATCCTTCTTGCTGGTTTTGGAAGACAAGGGTGACCTTTGCTATACTACTGGCTTCTCTATTTCCCAAAAGATCTTACTCTATTTACTGAATGTACTTAGAAAATTAGACAAGTAAATATAAAGCACATGTAGCCTAAAATCACTATTGATCTGATAAAGGTTTTATTTACACAGAGATTTAAAATTATTTCATTCTGTTCTAGAAATATATTCCTAGAGGCCTTCATTATGGAAATTAAAAGCTTTAGAATATGAAAAAAAAAATACTGTGCTTGTTCAGAAATAATTTTGCACTTTGACATCATGGATTTCAGTCATATCAACTAGCTATGTTGATAGTGATGGATGTTTGTTGATTTCATTTAGCAGTACACACTTGATGAGAAAAGTAAGATACATTTGAACATATTCAACAGGAGAAAAAAATCAGGGAGATTTAAATTTTGAAGATCATGGACAGACTATAATAAAGGGTAAGATTGTAGTGTAGAAGCACAGGAACAAAAGAAACACTGTCATTATTTATTTGTGTTACCATAAAACTGTTGATTGCAAAGGTTTTAGTTCCCCTTTCCATGTTAGAAGATTCAGCAGCATATTAATTCAGTGTGACAAAATCTCTGGGGAGAGCACTCAATATTTGTGACCAAATAAGAACTCTGATATCTTCACTTTAATCACACTTTCACTTACTCTTCTAGTGGTCATCAGTATGTATTGTTCCTCTGAGACAGAATGAGAAAAGATCCTCCGGGAGCATTTACCAGTGAATTGGCTGGAGAGCTGAGTTAAATACCTAATGTTTCCATCAATGCCTGTATCAGAAGAACACAAAGTACTTAACATATCTTTGCATTATGAAACCCAGAGACAAGTTTATGCTTTTATTACCACATATAAAATAAAAAAACAAACCCACAGCAGATGGTCCTCTAATAGCCAACCAAACAAAAACCCCAGAGGCATAGTTCTAAGTATATTTTTCACAATACATTTTTAGTTTAGCATGTTTTCTATGTCACATCTGTTCAAACACTGGCATACAGCTAAAATTTGCTTCTGTAACACACATATTGCAATAAAGCATCTACTTGCAAAGTAATTCTCAAATTTCAGAGTGAGCATTTACATGCCACAAACCCTTGTTAAGTAAGTGGCTTAGAAGACTGGTTATTACACATTTATCACCTTTATAATTATATAGATCAGAGACATTTGTCTCACGCAAGGAAATCTCTACTGTTTTAGTTTATCCAGCTGGGAAACAGATGTAGAACACTTATTTAAACAAATTTAGGGGAAAAAAAAAACCCACAATTATATGTATCATTTATTCCAGATTATAATTATGATGTTTTCATGGACTTTGCAACAATCCTACAAAATGGTGGAGTTTGTGATTTTTTTTTTTCCTTAAATCGAAAGTCTCTCCCTTTTTAATGTAATGGTGTTCATTTAAAGGCTATTTTAGACTGCATTATTTTACTTCATTCTGCTGCATCAAAAACCCAGAAATTCACTGTGGAAATTTTTTGTCCATTGTGTTTTGGTATTAAATTGAAAATAATTATTTTATTCAATAGCAATTGTGTTATTTTCACATGAGTTACTGCAGGTATATGTCTGTATATCATCTATCATACATGCATGTTTAATAGTACAGAAGTCTGTAATAAGCTTCTATACTACTTATTTTGATCTATTTTGGGACTTACAGAGCTATCCTAGTGTTATTCTCTACACAACTTTAAAGCAAGTATACAAAGATAAAACATAGCAATATGTCCTATTTAGTTATCATGTAAAAATGGAATTGAACAGGGTGAAAAATCAGAAATGCTCTGTCTACTTGCTCAGTTGTAGCGTCCAAATATTCACATTCAAGTTAAACATTTGTCAAAGCACAATCAAAATGTCTGAAACAGTTGTTATCAGCTCTTATAAAATGTCCAAAAATCTTGGTTATGATTTCCAAATTATTGCCAAAGGTGACAGGCATAGAGCAGGTAATGAACTATCCCTGCTGAACTTTTAGATAGAAGAAGCCTTCCACATTTTTGACACCAGTTCAGAGTTTGTTAGCTTACACATTCTTTGTTAGATGTCAACTTTTCACGGGATGTCAGCCTGGATTTTCAAGCCTCACTACCTCTGAAATAGATTATAGTAGATGAGCAATACCTTTGAGCTTAAGCATTAACTTCATCACTATCGATAAATGAACCAATTACTCATGTCAAAGTTCTACGCTTCAATCTAGCATAGCATCTCTCTAGCTTTCTGAGATTCAAATCCCAGAAAGTCATGGAGTAGATATTGGAGGTGTGACAGGTCTCTCTTTTTTTTTTTTTGTTTCTCTGAGGAAACAGGAAATAATGGTGCACCGAAAGCAGCCTGATCCCCTTCCCTAACTTCCATACACTCCCTTTCCCAGAAACTAAGTTACTTGAACTAGGCCAAAGATGTACAGCCACTCAGAAAGCATGAGAGGTGCTGAAAGATAAATCCATTTCCTGCCCTACTGCCTGATTCTCCTAAACTCATTAACCTTAACTGCTGTCCTGGGAGCACAATATTTAATAAATTGCTCCAAGAAGCACTGCATTTTGCTTCCTCTGTCAATCTGGATTACAGTTCTGGCCACCTGAGTTCATATTTCTCATTTAATTGATTAAAAACAAAGCTTGTGTACCCATGGGAAACATTGGTACAGACTATGGATAGGGGAGGAATTGTCTATGAAATTTACCCTTCTGTATATAATTCTGTTTTGCTGAAAAGCATATTTGTTGTATTGGGTTTGTGTAGCAAGGTTTTGGTAGTAGGGGAACTTCTGTGAGAAGTTGCTAGAACCTGCCCCTGTGTCCAATATAGACAATACCAGTTATCTGGCTGCAAGACAGACCCATGTCTGGCCAAAGCTGAGACAATCAGTATTTTAAAAGGGGAAAAAAGTGTTGTGCAACAGCAGTCAGAGAGAGAAGTGATAATATTTGAGAGGAACAGATCTGCAGAAAATAAAGTCAGTAAAGGAGAGGGATGTAGTGCTCCATTTGCTGGAATAGAGAGTTGGTCTTCATGGAAGAGGTGCTTGAGCCCTCTGATCATTTTTGTGTCCCTTCCCTGGACTTGCTCCAACAGTTCCACGTCCTTCTTTTATTGTGTGCTCCAGAATGGGATGCAGTACTCCAAGTGGGGCCTCACAAGAGTGCAGTAGAGTGGGAGAATGATTTCCCTTGGATCTGCTGGTAAAGCTGTTTTTGATGCAGCTCAGTGTATGGTTAGCTTTCTGGGCTGCAAGCATTCATTGATGGCTCATGTTGAGCTTCTTGTTCACCAACACTCCCAGGTCCTCCTTCTCAGGACTGTTTCTAATATGTTCTCTGTGCAGCCTGTAGTTGTGCTTGGGATTGCCCCAACCGGCATGCAGGACCTTCCTCTTGGTCTTATTGAACTTTATGCAGTTTGCACAGGCTCACCTCTCAAGCCTGTCAAAATCCCTCTGTGTGGCATCCCTTCTATCCAGCATGTCAACTGCACTACACAGCTTGGTGTCATAGGCAAACTTGCTGAGGGTGCACTCAATCCCACTGTCCATCTCTCCAACAAAGATGTTTAAAAGTGCTTGTCCCAGTTCTGACCTTTAGTTTGCTGTTTTAGTTTGTACAGGAAAGAACTGTAGCATGGTAGAGTGTTCCCTCATACTTCCATTGCCTGATTTTTTCTATGCTCAGTGTTGAAGAGAACCAAAGACATGGCTCTGTAGAAAAGCCAAAAGCAAATACTAAGCTAAGCTAAGAATCCTGGTTGATGTTCTAAGGTGCATCTTATTACAGGAGCATTTCCTTCAGCAATTAGACACTCTTCTTTTTAGAGCTGTACTACAAGGCAAATTCTGGATTTATACATAGTGGAAATGTACTTGTATGCAATAGCCAAAGGTAATGATTTTTAGAAGGTAGGAGATAATTTTAGTGTTATAATTTTGTTTAGTTAACCAAACAGCTTTTCAAGAGTAATAAAGAAACAAAACTGTGAGTGTCAGAGAATATTTTACCTTAAATGCTGTCAAAGATTAACCTGAGAAGTGCCACTAATAGTAAAGAAGATCTTAACATTTGGATGTATATGGTTTGTTTTTAGTTTTCATATTTAGATGTTAAAAGTCATTTGAGTCCTCAATATGAAATAAATCACCTACTTTTGAAAATGTTGCCTACTACAGATTTGGGTACGCCACAGCTGAATGTTTAATATTCCTTCCTAATATTTTAAGATTTATCTATTACTCACTGAGACAAAGGTCTCTGCTGATGATGCAGCTAAAATTCATGAAGTGGTAAAGAAGCTGTATGATCCACTCTTACAGCAGCAACCATGCAGAACAGATTTTTATTTTTTTTCTTTTTCTTTACTATAGCCAGACAGATTCACTTTACTAAACTTAGAGACAACACAGCCTCTCTGCTTTGCAGAAGCACACCTTAAATATCCCTTTTTGCTTGTTTAATGAGTGATCATACTTATCTTTCTGCAATAGCTTCTGATAAATAATACTCATCTTTATAACATTCTCTCATCTTTCCATGCAGTATCAGCACATTTGAAAAGTAAGGAAATTGTTTCTCTTTTTTCCCTTGCCCCTGTACTGGTTTTGGTTGAGATAGAGTTAATTTTCTTCAGAGTAATGCAGTGCTATGTTTTGGATTTGTGCTAAAAATAGTGATGGTAACACAGGGATGCTTTTTGATATTGCTAGGCAATGCTTACACAGAGTCAAGGACTTTTCTGATTCACACATCACCCCTCCAACCAGTAGGCTGAGGGTGCACAAGAAGCTGGGAGGGGACACAGCCAGGACAGCTGACTCAAACAGGACCAAAGAGATATTCTATAACATATGATGTCATGCTCAACATACAAGGCACTAGAGTAAGGTGGAGAAAGGGGGGCAGGATGTTCAGGTTTATGGTGTTTGTATTCCCAACTAACCATTATTTATGATGGAGCCCTGCTTTTGGCTGAACACCTGCCTGCCAAAGGAAAGTAGTGAATGAAGTCCTTGTTTTGCTTTGCTTCTGTGTGTGGCTTTTGGTTTAGCTATTAAAATAAATTTATCTCAATCCACAAGTTTTCTCCTTTTTACAATTCTGATTCTCTCCCCCAACCCACTGTGGGGGAGTGAACCAGCAGCAGTGTGCTACATCCTTGGCTGGGGTTAAATCACAACAGCCCCTTATTTTCACTTACATGATTTGAAAAGGAAGCACAGAATCTTCTCTGGTGATAAAAGTCAGATAAAAGTTTCTGTCACAGTGTTCAGACTGCAGGACATTGTATCCTCACAGCATGTATTAGGTGTTGTGGAATGTTATCTTACATGTAAAATATGAACAGTGGCCCTTCAGAAAATAAGTAGGTTTGTTTTGCTTGGTTATATATGACTATCCAAAGTGCAAGAATGTAGAGAAACCATCACCAATATTTTTCTTCTTACAGCTTTGCCTCTAGTACAAAAAGACAGCTTATTTAAGGAAACAGATTTTAAGAAATTAGAGGATAATATGTACATCATGTTTACAGCACGCGACTCATCATGTAGAAATTGAAACTGATTTACCATAACCTAGTAGTGTCCCAGTATGAGTACATTTTTTTAATAATAGAACAAAGAAATATGACAGTAAGATAGGATGTCATTGGCAATATCTTTTAAACTGGTTTTGATATTTATTTTTAATAGGAAATTTCTATCAGAGGAAATGGAGAACAATAGATAACATATGTGAAACAACAATTCCAGAAGTTATAACTGTGTTTTCAGCAATCCATGGATCATTTTTTTTCTTTCTGTGATTCAAGATAGGTATCAATTATATCTGTCTGTGTAACAAAAGATTCAATTTATTCCACAGCTATCTTCAAATGAGTACCCACCTTCTGATGCCCTTTAACCTGTAGCCCTTTGACCTACCTTTTGTCTTCCCCTTCTTTCATATATTTCTGCAAAGCCAGGAAAAGAATACTTCTAAAGAGGTATGGGTTATCTGATGATACAGTTTACAAATACAATAAATGTTTTTAGCTTTGCCCATAAAATCCTGCATTTCCATTGTATGTTTTTCCACCTGGTGTCTAAGAATCATCATTTGTACCTTACAATGTGGGAACCAAGGGTTACTTATCCAAAGGGAAATAAGTGGGAAACACAATGTGCCTCAGGTATATGGCATATGTAGCAGACCACGCTGTTGTTAAACAGCAAGACTTTAAAAACACATTGCATGTGACGTGTATTCAACGCATTTTAAATATTCTTAGCTTTTATTGCAGCTCTTAAATTCACCCTAAGACAATCTTTATTTGAGCATCAGACTTCCTTTTATATCCATACCGAGATCAATAATGAAATCAATATGCTAGTTCACTGGCTACCAGTCTGAAACAGTAATTTAAAAAAAGAATCTTTGCTTTTAAAATTACTGATACTCTTCTTTTTTACCATAAAATAAAGTAGGCCAAATTACTATTGCTTCCTTAAATAAATCTATACTACACTTAAATGCATGACTTGAAAGTAGATTAGAGAGTTTTCAGCAGGATATCTTTTTGCATAGTTCTGTACATGTGGAAACGGAAAACAATGCAGACAATCCCATCTTTCTTTTTGTTTGTTTGTGTTTTGGTTTTTTTTTTTTGATCCATGTTTACACCTTCGATTACATTTTCTATTAAAAACAAACAAACAAAAAACATATTTCAAGGTGGGAGGGTAATATACACCTCGTAAGGTTAACATTGCCTAGTGTTAATCTAGTTTGAAGAAAATAATTTTAAATATATATGTCAGAAAAGATTATTGCAAAGCTTCAAACTCTGGAAATATTATCAGTTAATGGAAGAATAAAATACAGGAGAAACATAATTAATTTTGGACTATTCTAAACTTTTTAGTGAAATGTGTGTTCTAAGATGGGATCACATTATTTAATAAATATTGTAGGTAAATGTGTATTTTTTTTCCTGCACCACCTGAAAATTACGCTATGTTTAATACTTCAGATGTATGGCATTTGAAGTAAAACCAGATTGTAAAACATTAAACAAGTTCTGTGAGAGCTGTAACAGACAAAATGTTTCATTAACAACTGTACACCATTCACTTTTTAATATAGTACTAGGTACTAGCTAAGGTATTTTCAGATTTAAAAAAAATGAAAAAAATATAGCAAACAAAAATTAGTTTATTTTCAGATTTTCTCTATAAAAACCACATGGCTACAGTCATGAGAAACATAGAAAATTGCCCATCCATTCCACGTGCTTCTTTTATTGACCTTCAGATTTTTTTATTACTACCCATCAATTCTGAGTGCCCTCCAAGTAAGAACAATCATTACTGCAAAACCTGTAGCAGGTTTCATACTCATCCATCTCCCACAACAGTTATTTCTGTCTCACAGACCACATTAAGACAGAACCTAAACTCCAGCTCTGGTGAGCAATGGAGAATATAAAAGGGAAAAATAGAGTCTATTCTACAGTAAGCAGTCTTGCATGATGGATTGTGTGTTATCTTAAATTTGAATTACAGTAATAGTAAGAATCAAGAGTAAAGAAACAGAGTAGAAACATTAAATTGGTGAGACAACACAAAGACTCCCTTGGTGTCTGTAACAATGTATAAGAAACTGTTCTTCCATTCTATTCAGAAGATGTGTTAAGGGAGCAAGTCATCTCCCAAATATTTTTTGTCTGTTTAGATGGAATAAATCTAATAAAACTCAACATATGAAGGCTGTAGATGTGAAAAAAAAAATACTCAGCTAAAACATAGTACCTCAAAATAAATATTTTAAACTTGCCTGAGATTTTAAATTCAGCTTTTCACTGTCAGCATCCTGCAGGCACCATCAGGTCTGGCTGCCCCTGACCAGCCACCCTGGGGTTCCCCACCGTGCCCACAGCCCAGGAACCCAGTTCAGTCCTCAGGTGCTGTAAACTCCTGCCCTAGCCAAGCCACAGCAGGGCCAGTCTCCAGCTCCCCAGAGCCCTGGCCTGCGCAGCCATTGGTCCTGCTCTGTTGGACACAGGTGCAGGCCCATGTCCCACCCCAGCCTTGGCCTGTCTCTGCCATCAGGGAAGTGCTTGATTCTAGGGTCTGGGTTAGTGCTGGTGCACCTTTGGCTGCCCTGCTACTCTGGGGCAACAGGACAGGCCCCAGCAGCCAGACTCTGCCCTGACAGACCTCCTGTCCCCTTCTTAAAACTCCCGGCCCCTAGCCCACAAGGAGCCATCAGCAATGCTGAACCCAAACAGCTGCTGTACTTGCTAAGTTTAGTTCATAGTACAGTTTCTTTGATTATACTCTTCATTTGCCATGTGGGATCTGCTTGATATGATACACAGGAGAAGAGAGAAAGGGTATTTATATTATTAATAAACTGGAGATCAAGTAAATTTTACTAGCCAAAACTACATGGGTTAGTTTAAAAGTGTCACCTGAAATTAAGTAATCTGTCTAATAACGCTGACAAAAAACTGGCCAAGCTGCTTCTCTTGGTGTGCTTAGTTCTGTATGTACATAGGTGTGCCAAGTGCAAGCATGAGAAAACTTTGGCACTTGGGTTGTTTACTTATGCTATTTAAGCAAATGCTTATATCTTCCTTGTCATATTAGTTTTGATTGTCAGTTTCACTGACAATCTCACATCTTATCTTGTCTGAATATGAAGCTCCTTCATCTTTATTGCAGACTGTTAGAAACTACCTGACAAGGGAGTTCCAAATGCATTAGGCTTTGGGCTATGGGGATTCTGCCCTCCCACACCCCTGGTTATGTATAAAGTAGAATTTTCCACTTTATATGGACAGAAATGTCTTTGGGTTAGTGCTCAGACACTGACTAATTTAGGGTTAAATGTACTACCTTGCTTTGGTTACAGCTCTACCTTTGAAAAAGGGACGAAGGACTGATAAAGAGCATGCTTTGGTAAAAGGTATACTTAAAGAAGAGCTGAAAGACTGATAAACAGGAAACATCCCACCCCAGCAGGTGCAAGAGCTAGGGGATTTCCAATGATGCCTGAAGTCAACAAAAATCGGCAATAACTAGGGGAACTGTAAAAGTGGCTGGGGAGGGTTTGAGACCACCCACCCAATTAATGGACTATGAAAATTCTGTCCCCTACACCTTCAAGGAGCATGGGTCCTAATTTGAATATTCTTGACCAATAGTAGATGATGTACTATTAGTAATTGGTACACTAACCAATTAGTGTAAATTTAGGTGGCTTTTTCTAATACTGTAACAAGATAAATAAGTTGCAGAGTCTGTGTGTGGTGTGCCAGCTTTGTGGAATTATCACCTCAGACCTATCTCAGTGCAGACATGGAATAAATCAAATACCTCAGCTCTGCCTGCGTATCGGCATACTGCACACCAGGTAACAACACTACTTTTGGAACACCCCTGGAGCTGAAACTGCTGCATTGTCAGACCTGTGAGGTTTCTCCCATCTCAGTGCAATGCACGTGGCTACTGTTGTTCTGTTGGCAGGTCTGGGCAATAGCAAGGCTGAACATGTATTCCAGAGATGCAGCTGGAGAGACATGAGCATGCATACGCACACACTCCCCACCAGCATGTCTGGCTACAAAAACTAACTCAGACAGAAAGCAGTGTTGTCATGGCATCCCACATAAATACCTACAGCTCCCACACACATGAATAGAACCAGCCAGTGCTATCGTTTTCTCTGCTAATCAAGTTTGGAGTTCACTAGTGAAGATACAGAGACACACAACCACAGACACAGACACATACACGTACAATTGAAACTCCCTAATGGAAAATACACTCAGCCTCTGCAGCATCCCTGACCTACAGACCCCCTGGGACCAGACTCCCCTCCTCCAGGTACTAGCACCTAGGTACATAGACACAAGGAATACGCAGGGAAATTGCACAGAAAATAGTGAAGAATGTGGTTTTATAAGAGGATAGGACAGATTGCAGGGATCAGGTACAGGGCTCAGGCAGACAAGCATACTTTTCAGCAGCTTGTTTACAACTAACCACTTCTATTCCCCCTTCCTTCCACTTTCTGTGCTTGTACTTCTGTGATCAACCTTGATCCCCCCCTTTCTTCAGCTTTGTGTCTGCCCAACCCTATTTTTTTTTCCCCATTTGTCCCAGTTCAGCTAAATTCATATTCATATTTGGTATTTCTGATAGACATTCTGTGCCTAAGCTTTACAGGAAGCCTTCATTATATGATAGCAGGCAGGATTCCTGCCAGTTTCAACACATTTTAGCACGTTGTAGCCAGAAGAGAAAATAAAAGTACTTGTTGGACTTTGAACATACCCTTACCATCTTCATTACTGCATCTTTGAACCTCAGAAATTGATCCAGCTTTCATCCAGTTTTCCTTTGACCTTTCCAGGAAGACCATATTACCTTCTACTTTGTTAAATTTCATGTAACTAATTCAGAAGTTGAAACTTTCAGCAGGAAAATGTACATTAATATCAAAAGCTTACTTGTCAAGTTTCTGTCAGGTTGTCTGGAAACCTCATTTTTGTGGACAGGCTCTATATTCTCAATGCTCTCTTTTGGCAGTCATCCAGCTACAAATTCTGAGTCAGTTCCAAGGCTCTTGGTCAGAATAGTGCTCACATTCAGTTTTGCTTTTATTCATTAATTTTAGAAGCGTTTTAGAGCACCAGAGATGCTCATAGATGTTAGGTTGACTATAATGCACATGCATTAGCATGAGCTGCAGAGCCAATGTTTCTTATTAATGTTCCTGAGATTTTAGTTTTGAAAGCAAAAGAAAACATAGACTTGTCAACGAGAAAATCCATTTGCCTGTAAAGAAAATCCTTGCACTGCAGAAATGTCAGTAATACACAATGAATTGAAAACAGAAGCAGAGGTTAACATCCATGTCAGGGTCCGAAGTTCACCGAATAGACCTTAATGGCCTGGTCCAGCTTCAGCTGAGTCATCACACAGCCTTGTTTACCCATGTCAATTTCAACCTAAGCCTGGTAAAACCTATTGTAGGTGTGCCTGTGTTCAGCTTTGTCTCCTGGACAGATCCCTCTGACCTACACTGCAGTTAGCCTGTTTCCAATCGTTGACGACTGGGTGGACCTCTCACATGGATGTCTCAGATCACCATTTGGTATCCCAATGCTTCTGGTGGGAACCAATCCCATCTTTGGTTCACTGATCACCAGAAGTGTTAGCCGGAAGTTGGTAGGCCCCACTACTAACTTTGGTACTGCCTGCCTCACTTTGGTCCTGCAGAACAGATATCATCAGGGGAGCATAGCTATCCCTGCGTGCCTGCTGTGCTTAGCTCAGCTCTGAGGGAGCTATCAACCCCAGCTTTGCCCTGACAATCAGTTCAACTCTCCAAGTCAAACACCATAGGGACTGTCCCACAGCAGTCAGGGCCTTCCCACCATGGCTTCGCCTCAGCAAACAGCCTGGCCATGTGCTCTGATCTCCCTATAAAGCCAAACCAGCCACACATTCCTGACTGATCCATCTCTCCCTAGTCCTCCTGGGACTCAGGGCTCCTTAAAGGAAACTTGAACACTGCCTCTTCTCCCACCAGTTGTGGTGGGTTGACCCTGGCTGGAAGCCAGGTGCCCATCAAAGCTTCTCTATGACTCCCCTCCTCAACTGTACAGGGGAGGGAAAATATAACAAAAGACTTATGGCTTAAGATAAGAACAGGGAAATATAATTCACCAACTACCATCATGGGCAAAACCAACTGAACTTGGGAAAGTTAATTTAACTTATTACCGATCAAATCAGAGTAGGAAAATGAGAAATACTAAATCTTAACATACATTCTCCCTACCCTCTCTTCTTCCGTAGCTTAACTTCATCCCCATTTATCTCCCACAGCAGCACAAAGGGACAGGGAATGGGGGTTGTGTAAGTTCATCACGCATTATCTCTCCCACTCCTTTCTCCTCAGGGGAAGGACACCTCACTGATCCAGTGTGAAGTCCGTCCCAGGAGAGATAGTCCTCAATTAACTTCTCCAATTTGAGTTGTGCCAAGAGGCTGCAGTTCTTCACAAACTGCTCTGTTCTCAGTCCCTTCCATGAGCTGCAGTCTGTCAGGAACAGACTTCTTTCCCTTCCCACCCCCCCTCCTTCAGAGAGTTTGGATGCATGGTGCTCAGTTCCCAGCTGAGACAAACCCACGACAATGGTGGTACATCATCTTTCATGTTTTAATATATTATTTATTTATTTATGCATATATCCATGCGAAGGTTGTTTAAAAGTTTAAGATATATACCTTATAAGTGCTTAGGAAGCACTTACTATAACTGCAATATGAAAATAAACAAGTCTTTTCCTATTGTTAGTTGTATAGTGTTCATGTTCTAATGAGGTACTCACTCATTCTACATAGGTGAACTTTTCTGCCACTCTGATTCTTTACCATTAGAAATATAATTGGCTATTCAGATTCCTGAAAGTAGGTGAAACACCACAGACTTCAATCAGTTCATCCCACAGACTCAACTATAGATGGGTCTATAGGAAATGAAAGACAGAAGAGCGATGCTATATATATTGCAGCCTTTTTGTTCAGTTTTCAGCCTGACCTCGACTTACACTCTGCAGTCAATGAAAAGATGAGTTCTAAAGCACAGTAGCATGTATTGAAAGTTATGATCATATTCTTTATAAGAACCATCTAAAAAAAAAAAAAAAAAGAAAGATAGCGTTTGAGTTTAAAGTCCTTTGACTGGATTTAGGGATACCCACCTACCATCTAAATGAGCTCCTGTAATTTGAGTTAGTATTATTGCAATATGCAATAGGACGCACATTGTTACTGCACAGAGATTTGATTAAAATCATCATGACCTTTGCAATTCCTGCCCTAAACTACTGAAAGCCATTATTATCTATGTAAATGCACTTGATTTTTTAAAGCTTGTGCTACAGTTGTTACTTTAAGAAAGCTTAAGACCTTCATTCCCTTTTTTTTTTTGTTAACTTTACAAGAAGAACAGAATATTTCAATGAAAATGAAGATGATCTATCATGAACAGTACAGGAGATCACTGTGATTTTTTTTTTTTTTTAATTCAGTTTGGCTGTAAGGGAGGCAGTTGACTCACATTTTATTTGGCACTGAGGACTAAACAATTAATTTCTAAGTTATAAAAAATTTGTCATAGATAAAGTCTAGCTAGATGCAGATCAGTCCTGAGAGAAACAAAATAATGCTTCTATGCTGGCAAAGCTAATTACAAATTTCATCATTCAGACAGTCTCTGAAAAGAAGCTGTAGCATTTGGACATCTGATAATTGCTTAGATGACCAAGTGATGAGTGCTGCCTATTCGATGACTAAGACACAATGTCCATGTTCTGAGCAGTGCACCATGTGGAGCAAGATGCACCATGATATGGTGTGAAAGTGGAGGAAACAGAATGGAAAAAGTAAACCAAATCAATCAGTAGCTTGCCTGAATTGCACCAATGTATGTTCCTATAGTTTATTTTTAAAAAGTAAAAGAAGGAAACATTCATTAAACATTACATTTTCATGTCTTTCACTAAATTCATGTCTTTCTTGACTACTCTTACAATTTTGTCCTTCAGAAGCAGGTGAAAATTGCAACAAAAAAACCTTTATTATCTCTGCTTAGCAGAGTTCCAATAATTTCTTCAGTTTAGACTAAAGATTGAAAGCATTTAGGACTTCATTTGCATAAAATAATCAAAATAAATAAAAATAGGATTTAAAAAGGTTCCTGAATGACATCTAGTTCAAACTCGTGTTCCAAGCCAAGATGAAATTCTCAAGCTTAATTTTAAAGGACTCCATCCAATATAAATGTAGTAAAATCATAAAACCTGCTACAATATTAAGTGCATTTGTAAGGTTGTCCCAGTTTTCCATGCTATTTTCATCATCCTATTAATATGGTTTGCAAACTAAAGTTAATATATAACTCATTTTAATCTGATAGGAAAGAAGGTAATAGCATCTTGATCCCATCCAGATTTTTAGGCTTCCTTTGTTTTTGAGGAAACCACCTATGCAAGCTGCATTCATGAGTTTAAGTGATCTGTTCTTCCGGTGCATGACAGCTGTTATGGAGAGGTGACACTAACCTTGTGATTCCCCCCTTTGCCCCCATTAGTTTCAATTAACTAGTTCTAATAATTCTCAAAGTGCTGAAAATAGAAGAAAATTGCCTTTCTTAGTAATTCACTCCAAGATTCATGAGGCAGAAAAATTTCCTGCGAAACAGAAGTTTTACAAGTTTTCAAGACAAACTAATTCACCCATCTTTAAAGATATCCTGACAGTAATTCCTGGTTTTATTCAGAACAAGTGAATTTACTTTAGTTTTAATAAAGCCTGAACACTTTGTATATTGAGATTGTGCAGTGGCAGTGGTAAGTTTACAGGGCTTAATTTTGTTTTGCTTTGTTTTGTTTTGTTTTGCTTTGTTTCCCAGAGTACATGACATTATTGTTTAGTTCCCAGGGAAGCAGTGCTAAATTAAGATGGTAAGAAAAATGTTAAAAGCAATTTTTAGAAGTCACTACTTATTTGCAATTCAAGCTTGGATATAATATTCAGAGTTATTTACAATAAAGAGCTTTTTTTCTTTTTTTTCAGTTGAGATTAAATATGAGAAAACATTTTTTAAATGTTAAATTGTCTGGACAATGTCACCCTTCTGCTGCAGAATCAGAAAAGGCACATTGTTTCCCAAAACATGAGACACTGGGTTTGTAACTAAAGAATCATCGTCTTATGATTGTTTCTGTTTAAAGAATTTGCCTCTTTTCTCCTTTTTATTTCTTCATAACTGTTAAGCCTTAAAATGTTAAAAGAACTGTGAAATTAAATATATCTTAAATAGATAAAAGTTTTTACAGGTTTTTTTTTTAATTATTGCTGATAAAAAGTGAAGAAACAAGAAAATCAATCTATATTGCCATTACTGAGCAAAATATTTTACAGTATATTGTAAATAGTTCTCCTTCAATATATAAAGATTCCAAAGAATTTTAAGAACACATAAGTAGTGCTAATAAAAGAGCAGGGGATAGACTTATCCAGGAAATCACTATAACAGGCAGATGAACATCTGTAACCTCAACTGCATGCAGACCTTGAGGGAAACCCTGAAACAGAAGTTCAGGCATCAGTAAATTGACAAACCAGGAATAATGGAGATTTGAAAGGATTATTTCTTACTTTTTTTTTTTTTTT
>VZTU01008127.1:0-12546 GCA_013400835.1 Zapornia atra
GGTAAAGTCTTAAAATTACAGAGTCCCAAGGAGAAACTGAAGCAGTTTTGACTGTTCCCTGTGGAAAAATGCCAAACCAAAACACAACTTTTAAACTCCTTACCAAAACCATTGTACTACTGTGCTACAGAGATCTTTCAAAATGCTTTCTACTAGCTTCTCATTTATTTCTTTCCAATGATAAGGTTTCTTCTAACTTATTTAAATCCTTAGTGCCTTCTGAGAGAAAGCATGTGACTGGGATTAAAATGAATATGAGAGCTGGGTTTATTTTTTTCTGGCTTAATCAAGCACAGGTCTGAAGCTGTTATTATTTTAGATAAAATAAATTTGAAGATAGCAAGTTTTCCTGAAAAGTAAAGCTTAAAAACCTTATATTTTCAAGTGCTACTTATCTAGAAAAATAGTTTTTGTGACAGAGAAAATGTGAAATATTCCCTTTCATCCTCAGGTACAAATTTTGCCATCAGTTCTAACTACAGTTAATTAAAGGTGTTAGAAAAAGGCCAAAATTAGTGGGTTTAGAATTCTTGCTTTCTGCTTAATGAAGTGGGATGATTAAAGGAAGGCAAGAGTCATGTCAACATTAAAATTTTATATAAAACACCTGCAAGCAATGCTTATCTGGCTGCAGAAACCAGTGTCTTTTCGTTCTTATATAAAATAGTAAAAATGCATACTTTAATTTGGCTTTGTGGATATCTTTTGATAATTTACTTGCCTGTGGCCACTTGGAGGGAAATCCAAGATTGTCAAAACCAGTGATTTTTTTATTGATCACCTTTCTGGACCTAGTACATGCCTCATGTCTTTATTACACTGCATATTTGTTTAAAATCACAAAAAAACAGTAAGACAGTAATTTGCTAAGAATATAGGATAAATATACTTGATCACTAAAATAACCTTATTTTGAAAATTAAAGAATCCAGGGTAGGATTTACCAAAAAATAATCACTTCTGACAGAAAACTGACACAAAGTACTTATTCTGGATTCATGCTTATAACTCTACTAGACATAAATGTTGTTCTACACTGAATAACTGGGAAAATTTTAACTCACTGTGAACTTCTCATATTCCAAAGGGGACAAGCCCAAAGGGAGAGCTGCATTATATGCGACAGCAAGAAATAGTTCAAATCTTCAGATGTCTTTGCTGGTCACAAGGCACTTCAGCATTTCTGTCAGTAACAGTGAAAATGAGGAGGCTGCAAGTGGTTGTAAAAGGTAGCAGCTATGCAGATTCACTGACTGTGAATCCCAAGCTTGTATTGGTCTAGAAAACTGTTGTGTGTCTATGAAGGTGTTTGTTTGATCGGATCCTGCTTGACAGATATTTAAGAATGAGACTACACTGCCCCCCTCACTTGCCTCATTTCCTCAGGCATGACTAACGGTGAGGATAGTGCTCCCTATTTCAGGGGATGTTTTCAACTCACTGTGGTTTTATCTGAGAGTTCATTTTATTTTATTAATTTTCTTTTCAGTTTACGTAAAGAAGTCAGCAAAAAGCTTAAATATTAAAAAGTAACTATTACATTGCATACAATATTCTTCTGGTTTTTGCTCTTACTCGGTGTGAGGCTGGAACAGATTTCATATGGTATACATACTGAACAATTACTTTATTTGCAGAACATTTTAGTATTAGAAAGTTATTTGGTAACTGTTAGGTTGCCACAAATCTTAAAAGCTGGGATGAAATAAAGTCACTGTCACAAATGTTTTCAGCTCTGACACAAGGATGCTATGAAGTTAATTGGCAATGAAAAGAAATCGTACAAAATCCGAATATCATTTCATCATTGAAACCAAAATGACTTCAGTATGACCCTGTAAAGCAGTGTATTGATTTTCAACTTCTATTATTACTGTGCTTTACCTACCTATGATTCCTGGTCAGCTCAATTTTCAAAAAGGTCTTAGGTCAAATACAGATTTACTCTTCCCACAAAAGCAAAAAAAAGAAGGTTTAGATGGATATACACAAAGACTAAATGCATAAAAGCAGTGATGATGAAGCCACTGTCTGTGTTTATTCTTTATTCTCATGGCATAATTTTATTGACAATTTTTTGAGTACTCTAGGAGTATATAGGAGTACAAACAGGTAAAAGCATATGTTCCATTAATATGTATAGTATTGTGGGTTTCTATGTACATTTAACCCCCACAGGTGTTTGACAATACAGAAAAGAGAAGTGCTCTGCTGGGTTGGGAAGAAGTTTTCAGCAGAAGTGTGAGAGATGGGATTTAATAAGCAAGAAGTGAAGAATAATAAGATTTTATCACTTCCCAGAAATTTTTGATTGTATTATAATTTCAGTGTTTGTTTTATAATTTCAGTATTTGTTTTATAATTCTAAAAGCTTTTCTTATGGCCAGGCTCCCAGAAGGCTAAATACAAATATAAATTACAAAGTAAGTATCAATACTTACAGTTAAAAAATAGAAGTTACTGGAAAGTTCCAATTCTTTCCTGAGAAGCAGGCATTGAAAACACAGGTTCTGCAGCCATTATTCATGAATAATGAGCTAATGAGTCTATTTTAACTATAATTTTAATTAATTATATATGAAAGCATGGCCAGGTGAATCCATTGTGTTAGAAACACTTTTTCACTGTCTCCTAAGCCCAAAATACCCAAATTAATTTTTCTTGCATCCAGAAAGATAGGTTCATGTTTGGACTGAGACCAAATCAGATCAGTTTTAACCCTACAAATGATGAGTGTATGAAGTTAGAAGGTATGAAAAACACTTCCTTTTTGAAGTTTCTATTTCACTTTAATAACTGCATGGGCAGTCCAGACAAACCTTTATTGTCATAAATAAACATGTATGAACAATTATCAGTAATGCCAGCAAGGGATTTATTATGTAGCTCTAAATTAGACTCATTGCATATGGGTAAAGGTGGTAAGAAAGAGTGCCCTGTGGAATAATCACAAAGTCTGTCTTTTCATGTCCATGGATAGGGATTGTTTATATGTTATTATTACTTTTGTCAAAATGGCACCTAGCCTAGAGGAAACTTATGTGAAAAGCCAGTAAGCATATCAGCTCCTTTAGGGTTAGCATGTAGGTAAAAATTGTTTGCTGTGGCTGTTCTAAAGGAATACTTTTTTCTTTTTCTTTTGTCCTGGATATTCCTCTAGAACAGAGCATGAGTATGCTGCTCTATGCTTTCTCTATTCACATCACCCTCCCCTAAAATACTTGTAGAGAGAGCCCTGTTACTTTAAGCTGACTATAACAAGTCCAGCTTTACATCTGTAAATGGTGTTTCACATAGGTGACTTGAATTTAGCAGTGTGCTGTGATCTGGTTCAGGGCTGAGTCATGCTGAAGTGTCAGCTGCTGAATCACCCATACCACCGGTTATGAAGGTGAAACACCCACTGGCACTGACCTTTCTTTAGTTTGTGAGACGTAACAGCCAGAGCTGGCAGGACGGCTGTCCGTATTAGAAAATGTCAATAGATATCTTGCTGTTAGATTCAGAGTCTATTTGTACAACCTTTAATCGGTGTAAGACATGACATAGGTCAATGCAGTACCTTTGGCACCCAGATTCAAAAGCTTTACTTCGAAAACATTACGACACAAATCATACATCTAAAAGTTTATCATCCCAAACATCCGGCAACCATGCTTTGAAAATGTCAGAAGGATCTATATCTTGTTTTCTTTCTGTCTCTTTGAAAGTTCTAGCTGTAATGAGTTGTTGTGGCTGGTTTTTGGGTATATCTTACACAAAAGTAACAAAACAACATACAAAGGAGATTATTTTCCAAGTCAGAACAGCTTTGTATGTTATTTTGTTACTTTCATCATTATAAAACACATACAATAAAAATACATTAATTCCTTAGAGGCGTTATTGTTTCTGACGGGTTTATTTTTTCCATCATTTGGAGCATCAGACAGACACTTCAGATTTTATGTACTTTACTTCAAAGAAATCACAACACTGCCTGTAGAGGAAAAATCCTTCCACTTCAAATATATACTGTGTATTGAAGTTCAGGTACTCATATTGCAGGTAATACATAGATTTAAGCCAAGTGGTTAGGAAATGAAACATACGTAAATATTTAAGAAATTGAAACATCTATTGGAAACAATTAAATACAATATTTATATATATAAAAATGTATCATTATGTTTCTATGACTCTGCCAAAAGTTTCTGATTTCTTTGTTTATGTTTTTTTCCAAACTCAGACCATGTATTGAGGGATACTTGTGTGTACAATTTTCTTAGAAGCTTTTGAAAATTGGTTTTTGTAGTGAAGTTCATTACTTCTTTCAGAACTGAAGCCTCGAAAAGTAAACAAACATTAACAGCTATTTCTGTTTATTAAAATAGAAAAGGACACTTCTATGACTTTGAATAATAGGAGCATAAACTGCTGTCTGTAAGCTAAGGACATGGAAAAAGAGGTTTCTTTTTCACAAATCTAACACTGTAATGGAACTGTAGTTACTGTGGCAGTCAGAGATGGAAGTTGAATCTGTCCCCCTGATGCTGATCTGAGTTCCTTCACTGACTCTGTAACACAGAGTATAATCGGAATGAAATCCACTCTGAAGAATACAGTACTAAATCAGGAACTGCAAATAGCTGCTTAGAACATTTTCCTAAGGTTTAACTGCTGAGATTGTTTTGTGTTGTGGTTGTTGTGCCTGCTTCTTTACAGGGTCATACAGCCACACAGCAAGGGAAAGTGCAATGCTCCTTTGATGAAGGAAGACTGGCAGAAAAAGACATAGGAAAATTGCAGCGTGATCATTACTTTCTGACTAAGTGTCTGAAATGTGAATGGCCGCTTTGGAGCTTTTAGACTGTGTAGAGAAAGAGGCACTCTTAGAATGGGGTTCATCCAACTTATTTTAGATGTCTATTTTAGGATGAGATCGATTGCTCTTCAGAAAGGCCTGTTTCTACCTATCAGCTATAAAGGAAAGTTAGACAGCTATTTCAGAAGCATAAATCTACATTATAAAAACCTGTGTTTTGTCAGATGAATTCCACCAATTGTCTACAGTGAACAGAAACCACCAGAAATTTGTGTTATTCTAATAAAACCCAGAGTTAAGTGTTAGCGCATTATGACCCTGAAACAGATGATGGCAATTCAGATTAAGCCTTTTTCTGCTGTTAAACATAATGGAAGACAAAGTTGAAAGACAGTGTAATATTAGGCATGCAACTGGCCCTATACAAACCACTGCTACAATCAACTGAGTGCATCTGGGAGGATTTTTCCTTGTGCTGCAGTGTGGTGGTTCAGGCCCAAGCAGTGTCTGAGCACCACACGCCACTCGCTCATTCATGAAGGAGAAACAGAGACTCCATGGGTTGGGATAAGGACAGTTCACTGACAAAAGCACCATGAAATTAGAATACCAGCCAATTACACTCACACCAGGTGATAACACAGAGTGCTGTGCAATGCAAGGACTGACCTAGACACCAAACACTCCAGCCATACTCAGACTGTCTCTGGAAGGACCCAGCCAATGCCCCTCCCCAGTCAGCCCCTTTTATGGGGAAGCAATGTCAAGTGGTGTGGAAAACAGCCCAGGTTAACTCAGATCACCTGTGCTTGGGGAGGTTGACTCTGGCCTGGCCAGAACCAGGACATGCAGGGGTTTCCACAGTTGCAGAAATGAGATGGCTTCAAAAGGGATGATGAGGGAGTGGGGACTCTGTAAGGGATGATAACCCAGTATGTATCACAGAGCTAACAAGCTGCAGTGCTGTAGGAGGATGTTCTGCTTTGCGGTGCTATGTAGCATGGTGTGGAGATTCTTGTGATGATTCTGCCCAGGTGCAAGCCAGGTGTCAGGCAGTGTGTGTATGACATTGGGCAGTGGCTTGTTTACACAGCTCTGACCCTTTAGGAAGCTGAGACAGCACTTAGCACTGCACTGCACACTCGTGGGTAAGTCAGGAGTCTCTGTGCTCTGTGTCACAGTAACGTATAAATGCAGTCACAAAGGTGCAACAAATGGCCACGATGCCCTGTCTCTCTGCAGTGCTACAGTTTGGACTGCAATCTGTAAGGAAGGACCAAGTGCTGGACATCAGTGTATTATTGAAACACAAAAGCTGAAAACCCCTGATTCTTACCAATTTTATAGATGCAACTTCATAATTCTTTTTCTTTTTTTTTTTTCTAGTATAAATGCATGTCAGTATTAAGAGATCAAATTTTGTGGACCACAAGACTTTTGGCAGTCAAATTATATGGCTCCTCTCAAAACCAGATATGTCTGTGAAATTTAGATATGATTTAAAGTACACTAGTTACGCATTTCTGCATTCTGAATGAATCGTGTTAACACAGAGGAATTTCAAATTCTCAGCACAACAGTAAGAATAGAAGGGAGAATATTTTCTACATACTTAACTATATGGGGATTTGTATCACTATACAAAGTAAAGTATATATTATAATTACATGTATATGACTTTATAAGTGCTTGGATATATCTCTCTGGAGATACTCAAAACCTACCTAGACACAGTCCTGCACAACTTTTTCTAGCTGACCCTGTTTGAACAGGTGTTTTGGGTTAGATGATCTTGACAGATCCTTTCCAAACAAATTCTGCGATTATATGATTTTAATGGGTTTAAATAGGTTTTAGACAAAAGAGAATTTTGTTTTACAAAACAGTCAATATGTATTCTCGTCATATCCACGATCTTTCATAATGGTATCCAGTTGTCGAGTTGTAATTCCTTTTATTTTTACATCAAGTGCAAATGTGCAAACAATAGCCTAAAATACTACCACAGATTGTATAAAATCATACAAAAAATCTGGCAGGGTCTAGAAAGACATCTGTGATTAATGCCCATTTCTGCTGGATGTTCTTTTGTAAAATTCACCAAGAATGATAGTCGATGACCTTATCAGGCCTTGCTCTTCTGATGAAACTATCACCTCATCACTTCCCTGCTGGGGTTGTGTGCCAGTCTGCTGTGAGGCTCTGTGTGATCACATGGAACTTACCTCTCTTTCTTGCTTTTGAATTCTAATAAGAAAGGAAATCAGATGAGTCAGAGTTCATTGTGGACACCACAGAAGAAGGGAACTACAAAATTCCACAGATTAAAAGTATGCAAGATCAGACTGGGCTTGTCACTGTGGGCAAGCAGAGATAAGAGGGCGGTAGAATTGTCTCCTTCCAAATGCACATAGTTAGTCCATGCTAGAGCCACCATCAGATCATAAATTGAAGCAGCACTAGAAATTCAGGAGTTTCACTTATTTATTTTATTTGTATCAGATAAGGATGGGTTCCAAAGGAGCACAGGAGATTGGAAGTTGCCACCAGAAGCCAGTATTTGATTCTGAAAAGGTTATCAAAGGCCCATTCCAGACTGAGACATAATATTGCAATTACTTACTGACTATTGGCTATTTCTTTTAATTGATAAATAAAATTACAGTTTACCCCAAGCATTGTCCTTAGGTAATTTTCATATGCAAAGTATAATGAAGAAATATACACTAACTTTAATGTTTCTAAGCACTTTTCTAATTATCACAGTTCCAATTTATTTCAGCTCTCATTATAGTTATTTCTCAAGTCATAGCTAAAGCTGTGAATGGTTATTGAAATCTGTATGTGAGGTCCACATATGCAAATTGTGTGGTAGTCATAAACTCCTAAGTATTTAGCATTATCTTTGAGTAGTATCTAAGATATTAGAGGTTTATAAGAAATAACATTTTATAACATGCTAATAATAATTTCTTTAGTAGTCATCAGTGCCCAGCACTCCTTGTTCCAATAATAATCTAAAGAGGAAAGGACTAAAAGACCTTGGCACCTTAAATACAACAAGTCAAGCTGAGATGCCCAATGCCCTGACCCAATTGCCATCATCAAAAGCATCTAAGTTTATTTTTTTATTTTTTAAAAATCCCACACCACTCACTAATCTTCCCCCAACAAGAAAGAACCCAAAACAAACAGCCAACAAGCCACACACACAAAACATCTTGTTAGCTTTGAAAAGTTTCCAGGTATTTCCAGTATGATCCAAAATTATCAGGTGTGATCACTGAATGATGACTAGGATTGATCCAGAAACCCTTGCTTACCCTTTATGAACACTGCCTGGCTATCAAGACAGTTTCCTGCAGGTTCTCACATTAACTACTGAAAAGTGGGGATGTTTTCCTGTTGCTGTTTATGTCTTTTGTTTGCACTCATACACTTTCTCATTTCACACTGTTTAGTGTCATCTGTTTGGTTGGTTGTTTTGAGCATGACTGCAACATGCACTGCTATAACAGGTCTCATAGAGTTGAGTATTCTTTCTGCTTATTTCCTCCTTTTGTTTCTCTTAGGTATAACTGAGAAATAAATTGAATTATTAGCAGTATAAAATATGCATAAAACTAATCAGATTAGTTATAATTTTAAAATAACTTCTATATTAATCTATAGGTAAGTTTGAAACAGTGTTGTTTCCTTTTAAAAAGTTTTGTTATTTTAATAGTGCATATAGGCCCTAAAGGAACGTGCTGTATTGTTAATGCTTTGCTTTGTTGTCACAAACTACTACTTAATGCCAAAATTAAGATGTAGTAAATGACTTTAGAATAAATTAGTGTTAATTTCAGCAGCTACCCATTAATAAATGAATTAGACAATAAGACCCTTATGTCTGATTTGTATCTATTGGAGATTTCTAACTGCTAGCAAAGAGGAACAGAAATACTATATTAAACCAATGGTATATTTTGGTGATGAGTAAACAATTACTGTTGGTGACATAAAAGAAGTACATCAGTTGAATGCTGTCAGTCCTGGGAAAAGCCCTGCTGTAACCTGTAAAGCTTAATAATATTTTTTGCATTTTCTGAACAATAATTATTATTAAGGATCATGATTTACCATTTTAAATACATACCCTGCAACACTAGCATTCATAGGTGTAATTTTTAGTTCCCAGTGTATCTTAACTGAGCCATACAGCCCATAAGAGCTCCTAGGACTGGTGCCCCTGCTACTGACTGAGTTAGGACAAAATAAATTTCAGATATACACTGATTGGAAGATATAATTCTTCTAACTCTCATTAGAGAGACAAACAGGTAGCAAGGAAGAACTCCTGATTTACTTTGAGGTTTATGAGACAATAAGTCAACACTACTGGTTTTAAAATGACAAAACCATGTCTGAAAGCCGTTTGAGAAAGGAGTGAATACAAAGGTTGAGATCAACACTATTGTCTTTCCATATCTATCTATCTGACCCTTTAACATATGAGATTTCCCCAAACAAATTATTCATTGTTCTGGATCTTGTAGTCACTTTGAGAAATGGATATGCAGAGCAGGCATACAAGCCTAGCAGGCCAGTCAAAGATGCACTGGTTGTTTCATCTGCGGGTTTGTTGGGTTTTTTGTTTGTTTGTTTGTTTTTGTTTTTTAATTTCCTTTGCACTGTCATAAACACTGAACTCAGATAACAAGGAAAAATCAATATTATAGCTCTTAATATCATTGACGTAATTTTTCTTTTCTTCCATTTAACTTCTAAAATGTTATTTCATTTAACTTATTTTAATGAACAACCAGATATTTTTTGTCACTCACTCATATATTTCTCCTTATTACTGGCTTACTAAAAGGGTACTTACAAGTATGCAGATATTTTAATTGCATGTACTGCTTTAGAACACAAGTAACATAAAAAAAATACTTCTTTCTCTTGAAATAAAGTTTTCTGTCTTTCTAATAGTTTGCAGATTTGTCCATTGTGTATTTATGAGGACTGTAAATAATGTTCATATAGAAATATATTTCACTTGTGGTCTTTTCCAACCACCCCATGCTGTATTATTAACGCTTTGCTTTGTTGTCACGAACTACTACTTAATGCCAAAATTAAGATGTAGTAAATGACTTTAGAATAAATTAGTGTTCTAATACCTTCTCTGCTTTCTGTGCCCTTTCTTAGTGTTCGGACAAAAAAAGCATCTCTAAATGCAGTAACAAATTCACAGTTCAGAAAAAATATCTTTCAAAGTGTTTTTCAAGGTTAATAGCTGCAGATGATAGTGAAAAAGATGTCCTATTTCCTATTTTCGGTTTGTCCATTCCTGTCTGCTCTAAAGATATTTCCATCAATAAAAGGCAAAAGTAAAGAAAAAGATTTGCTCTAGAGATAGTTCGAATTAAATGCTCTGAATGGTTGCACTTATTGGTACTTCTTGGCCTCAGACCAGACATCTTTGGTATGGACCTTATATACTACACTTAGGCAAAAAATCCCAAAAGATATAGTTTATTTTGGAAGAGCAGTTCAAGTTTGAGAAAATATTTTTTATTTACTTATTTTCAAGGGAAGTATTAAAATCATTGCTAAGTCATAACATTCTTTCCTTATTCTTTTTTAACGCTAATTAAGTGGAATATTTACTATAGAGGGGTCCTCTGAGAAAAAGCATGAGGGAGATATTCATGTCCTTAAAACTAGAGAGACTTCTTGTTTATTACAGTAGGTCCTCAGCTTCACCCAAGTTCTTGGCAAGTAATGATCACGACCATATGCAGTGCTGCCCAAGCCCATACCCACTGTAGAAACCCCACAGAGTCAGCTAGAAATTGCTTGTGAACAGACTTGCTAACACAGTACCTAATGCCAGATTAGGGACTCGAAGGAAAACCAAATCAAAGCAAGGAACATTGAGAAACAAAGTTACAGAATGGGAGGTGAAGTATGTTCTTAAGGGTGGGAATTCTATAGACGTTATCTATGTAGGCTTTCTGAGGCAGATGTGAATCAGTATCAAGAGAACTGGAGCAAGTACCTAAGTGCCACTCCCCTGGCACTTCTCACTGTAGGATATTCTGCATAATCCTTTGTGGTAGGAAGGAATGATAATCCTCTGTGCTTCAAACAGTACAGAACATATGCAGCAAGATGTTTATCCTGCCCTGAATACTCTCCATCTAGCATACGGTCATCCTAGGTTTGGTTCACCCAAGGCCACCAGAAAACTTCCAGCCAGCTTGGGTTATAGGTAGAAGCTCATTTGTCTCACTGGAAAAACACTATATGAAGATGATTTATTTTAAAATTAAGATGACAGGATAAGTTTAAGGAGCTCTGAAGCCATGACCTGAAGCTACAGATTTCCTAGAGATTTTCTGTGTGCTTTTACTTATTGATTAGAGGGGACGTACATTTCTTCCATTATCCTTTACTGGTCTTGTTTGGCAAGTAACTGTTATGGGGAGATTCTTTCACTGTAAATTCCTTATTAATTATCTCTGCAGGACCTGAGGCCAAAGTTTTTGTGCATATGTAAGTTACTTTGTGTGCTACATCAGGAAATGCTAATTCTTTACCGACATCTTTGAGATCACACATTGTGTGTCTAAATATCTAACTCTGGTACAAAATGTTATTTACAATTTTGGTTTTCTGCTTGTAAGCAACACTACATTGTAAAACCGATATTTTTTTTAACAAGCTGACTTTTTCATAAGATGTTTTGAAGCTGCTTAGAGGTTTGCAACATTAGAAATTGTTTCTGGAATGATAAAATTAATGGGCAAAAGTGTAACTGAAAAAGGTCACAGATCTATTATGTGCAGATAGAAATATCAACATTATTTTTTGCTCAGACTTGCAAAAATAAGTCATGCTGTTGACAAAAACTAAATGTGTGAATGCCAACCCAAATATTTAATCTGTCAAAATAAAATGTAAATCCAAATCACATATTATACTGGAAAACTGTAGGGAAAATTATTTATAAATATTTTTATTAATTAACTAATAATAACAACATCCAGATGTTGCACTACCATTCTAAGGTGAGTTTCAAAAGGACTCTGAGGTAATTCTAATTAAATTGGATCTCAGAAGAACGTCATATAAATGAAGACACAAGAAGCATATGGGAGAGAGATAAACGAGTGTGTGTACACATCATAATTCATGTTAGGATAAGTTAACAAATTCTTAAAATTTGACTAGTTTTTCTAGTCAAAGGACTGGTTTTAAGTTTTTTGTGTTTAATGCATATGAAGAACCCTGGAGGAAAATTATTTTGGTGCACACTTCCCTTCAAAATATACATAGTTTTATGTAGAAATTACTCAGTTGTCTATCTGTTTTGGTAGACAAAATTTGATGTAATTTTTAATACCAGGAAACTTAACATGACAATGTGAAACCTTTCCTCTTTCTCTATTTCTTATTTACAGATATACCACATCCTATCAAGTTAAACATTTGGCTTTTCATATTAAAGAGATTAAAAGCAAAGGGTGTTTGCAACAAAGCAATTTTTTCCCTCTACGTTTCCTTTGGAAGATGAACAACATTTTAAATGTTCAGAGAGTACATACCCAACACTGTGGTTTCCCTAAGGTCAAAAAGATGCAGTAGTGCAGTTACAGTAATCAGATATGACCTTTAACAGCTTTATTTTTTTCCACTGTAATTTAATGAAAAAACAGTTGAGAAAAAAAAAAAAAAAAGAGTTATTTTTCTTATCT
>VZTU01008127.1:12580-25668 GCA_013400835.1 Zapornia atra
TCTTATCTTGCTTGGATCAGCCCATTTTGTTTACAACAGGACATCATACTCATTAGAAGACATATTTAGTAGGTTCATATGTAGTTCAGCTTCCTTTCAGGTTAATGGCTCTGGGATCATAATGTTCTAAGGGATTTACAGCACCTATATACTGTGCTTTCTGGATATGGAGGTAGGAATGAGGTGATCAGAGGTGCTTCCCATTGCTCAGAGCAGATGGATGCAATGGGAATGGGGATGTCACAAAGTTTACAGGGCTGAGAAGAGGGTTTAGTGCGGTGTTACCATTTCACCTGTTCCCTTATATATATAGGATATATAGGCACAGGCATAGTGCAAACCACTGTTTATGGTTCTCAGCTCCTTTTACCATATCCATAATAATGCTCCAGGCAGCTGGCTTGTAAAAGTGGGGAAACAGCTACATTATTCAGAATTGTGTTCTTCTGGAAAGAGGTTTAGAATATAGCTGTAATTGTTTTTAAGTCAAATATAAACATTTGATAGTGGATCCCCACAAACTATCACTTCCACTGCCTTTCCTCACATGGCTATTGTTCAGCCCACCAGAGTGGAGATACTTGGATCTAGTATCAGTGAAATGAGGGTGTGAGTTCATGCATCAGAGTGAGAAATAAGATAATAGCTTTAACTCTAACTACTTTCTGCTTGTTTTATAAAGAAAACATGCCTCTGTATGTGTGGACACATGTATATGTTCAAAATATATACATAAAACTGCTTTATATATTAAAACACACCAAGAAACAATGTTAATTAAAAGCATAAACTTCGACTGAAATAGCCTAAGATTTTAGTCTTTTAATGTTTTTAATATATTGATAATAGCATGTTTGTTTAGCTATTGATAATTTTATTATATTAATAATGCTGATTTTCAGTCTGGAATCATATTACTATTCACATCATATGATCTGCTTTTCTTTCAATCTTGTCTTTTGAAGATGGAATGGTGACAATGAAAACTCAGTTCTAGTTTGGGAACCAAAACCTTTCTCATTCTTCTATTGACAAAAAGAAAAACCCTGAAGTATATTTCACATAAGAATACTGATATAATCAGGAAAACTCAACTGTAAGATGAAATACACCTAAACATTCTTCATGTCTGTTCATTCACTCAATGTCAGCAGGAAAATAAGGGCGAAATGTTCAGTCAGAAAAGGAAACATAAAAGACAAGTGTGTAACAAATTCACAAAAATTGTGGGTTTATGTATGTAGATCAGGCGAAACCAATATGGTATTGATAAGCATGGTGAATATCCTCAAATCTGTGAGCAACTCCTCCTTTCTGTTGTTTACTTACTTGGCAACTGTCACCTATTTCAGTGGCAGTAAGAATTAGCTGTTGGCTTCACTTAGGAGGAGATCATTCATCATTCAGTGTGTATGCTTTTTCCTAAACTCTTTCAGTGCAGGAATATTATGAGTGGGGGGAAAATAAAAAACAACCCTACATTTTTAATCCCATTTGTCCCTGGGAAAAAAATTATCTTCTCTGTGGTGTTTATACAGAAACCAGACACCTGATTCTCATATTGGGTAGCTTTCAGAAGTGTTGGGTAATGATCATTGATCATATCCTTTTTTTTTTTTTTAAATTTTGCACTGAGGTAGCACATCCATGAATTTGGAAGACCTCTGAGAATTCAGAAATGCATCTATTAGATGTTTCTATAGCTGGATTTTTCAGTTTATCGATTTTAGGGGAAAAAAAAGTTTTCCTGTTTTATCTCTTTTCTTATTCCATCGTGGAATGATTCAACAGGCCTTCAATCCTGTTAGCCTATGTAAAAACAATAGTGAAAACAGGAGTCTCAACTTCATCTTGTATGCATCCTTTCTGTGGATCTTGGCTGGTTAGTCGGTCCTGGCTTCATTGACTTGAGTATATTAACTCTAATTTTGGTCTGAAGGATATAAGCGTTTCATTCCTGTTGCTGCTGAGTGTGTAGTATGCACACTTGGAATCCTGCAAATTATTGTTTTACACTAGAAATCTCCTGATTCCTCTGTCCAGTTTTTGGCCATGATCACAGTAGCAGTGTTTATGTTGGCCTTCTGCTCAGTGCCTGATTTGCTCTGTGGTACAGGTCTTCCAGAATCAATGCTGAACTCCCACTAATCCATAGCCAGTGAATAAATACTCCTTGCATTTGGAATAAATAAAGATTAGCTCTGAGTTACTGAGAACCTGGTTTCTTAATATTTTAAGCCCCTAACATTGAAGCACTGATGCTTGAAAATATTGTCTGTTATTGACCAAGATTAGTTAAGCTTCGATCACTTTCCTTCCCCTCTTACAGACACGGAATATTGCATGTTTCTCTTCCAGATGGGTATGCAAGCATGGTAGTGGTTACTTGCTGAAAGGCATGCAGAGCTGGTGGAAGAGCCTGAAGCACAGCCTGGGTATTAAAAAAGTGAGTTCTCTGAGCTTTAGGACTCCTTGTAGTACATTCAGAAACTCCATTTGAATTTAGCCATTGGCAAAAACATTTGCAGATGTGGAAATTACATTTTAATTAGTTTGTATGACTACACAAGGTAGGTTTGTTGCAGGAGTTACCATAATTACTAGCAGCAAAATTGATATAATAATGGCCATATGGGTATTTCTCTGTAATTATCATTATTATCTAATCAGCTTCTAAACACTGCCCTGGCTTCTGAAATGGTCAGAGATGACTTCTGGGGCTCTATTATTCTCTTGTTGTGAGATAAATGAATGGAAACACACTGAGGATATTCTTCCCTAGACCATTTATATTAACAGCAGACATTGTTCTCATTAGTGCTTTGAACAATAGATATTTGGAAAGAAAAAAACTCCCACAAAACAACAATAAACAAACCCAGTGTTGCTCAACTTGTTTCATTGCTGCTGCTCCTTTTTGATCCTTGGTCAAACACGAACAGCTGTTTCTTTCAGAGAGGGGTCAGCTTCTCTGAACCATACTGCACAGAGCTCAGGCTGATGTGGATTACAGGTCAGTTCTTTGGAATCTGGATTCTTGGGTGAGCTGAGAAATCAGCCAAGCCCTCACTGTTAGCGAGGAAGGAAAAGGATGCTGAAGAGGGAGCTCGACGCACAGCATGCCATCTCTTTACATACATGTCCTGGAGATGATTCAGGCCCATGAAATTACCTGACAGCTGCCGATACAGTTAGGATGATCCTTTAAGGCTCTGCTTCACTCTCTCCACCTGTCAGCTTCCTCTGCACATGATATGCCTGTAAGAAGAAATGTACCATCTCTCCAGAAACCAAATTAATACACAGCTTCTTTCGTCTTTGATGTAAAGATGTCACTATTACTTCAGAATGTGCTATTTTCTCAGAGAAGTTTCAAATGCATGTTAAATTTTTATTAAGGAAGACATTCTTATTATTTCTTTTGAAATAAGTAATGTAAAAAAGAAAATTTCTATTTCTTCTCTCCTGGTATTTGCTTATGCTTAAAATCCACCCGTTCTCAGTTCAGTTTTATTCATTATTCCTTAATGAAATAATTTTTTTCTGTTTGAGCGAAGCATCTTCTTTAATAAAATCCTTGTATGGACCTGAGATTTGCTTTTCTTCCTTGAGATCCATTACTTAGCTTTCCTCAATCTTTACAGGTTTTGGATTAATACTAAAAGGGCTGCTATGGAGACAGCATCCGGTACTAGCTGCTGTTTCATAAATATGCAAAGAAATGTAGTCTCCCATACCTTTTTTCTCAACTATACTGGCTTATAGGACAAGAGGCTGATTTTTCACACCTTCAACATCTGTTCACTATCGAACCCCTGCATTTTTTGTAGGTTTAGTTTCTGGCTGGTTATATGCCTGGAAGATCATCACATCTGTTTTTTTTTTTTCTGGCAGCATACCTGCTTGAGAAATCAAGTGGAAATACACATATGGGGTTTTTCTAACAGGTCTTAACACATCTGCAAGTGTTTCCAACAAAGAAAGCCAAAAGGGTAATTAAGAAGATGGCAGCAGGTTAAAAAAAAAAAAAAGTAATTGAGGATCTTTGCTTGTGTTCCTAAGGAAGTAGGTTTTGGTTTAAATTCCTTTCATATGCAACACTTCCACTTATTTTCATCCTTGTCGGTGATCTCCATTAGTTTTCTTCAGTCCTTTTCTGAAAAATAAAACACAAAACCCCCTTCACATGCATCTGCTTGTAATTTTATTTTTTATACAGATTATAAACATTGCTCTTTTCACTTTCACTGAAATTTATGAACAAGCAGCTATTGTTTAAGTTTTTTCCAAATTTGTAATTCAAATGTAAATGGTAAATTAATCTCCTTACTGACAAAGGGCTGTTTGAGATGGGCCAGTGTATTTTTTTCAGTCTCATTAATGCTATGGTCCTCATGGTAGTAGCTACCATGATAGAAATGGTGGAAAACTGGATCCTCCAATGTTAGGGTCATCTAGGTGACACTATTTCTGTTTAAAAGATGTAAAAGTTTCCACTGTGCCATTTTACAAGCAATAAAAGTCTTCTCAGTGTGATGAATGAGTTGAAAGATAAATTAAGTTTATACACTTAAGTTCCAATGGTGCAAACTATTGTGAATAGTTCCATCCACCTCTGTGAGACTGAGCAGCCCATGAAGACACTATATGTAGTGTTTTGCAGATCTGGTACTACAGATATACAGACACACTTTCCAGATGTTCATTTATAGTAATTAACTTTCATTGCATTTCAAATTATTTTAAAACTATATTATTGTGACTTTAGTCCTGCTCAAGCACAGTAACTTTTTCATTTAATTGCATAACTAATAATTATACAATTAATATAGATGCAATTAAGTGTCACTATCATCTGGTGTAATAGACCATGGTATTTTCAGAGTTGCAACCCTTTCAAAATGAGATGAGGACATAAATAAGAAGCTCAATCACTTCATGCAAGCAGATGTATCTTGAGTTAAGGAGAGAGAATAATACAGAGACATACATTAAATTTGATAGACATGACAGAAGATCCTTGTTATTAAGCAGTTACTTTGTATATGCTCACAATAATTTTTATTTTGAGACTATATTTTGACATATGATAAGAAGTAAATTGTGCTAAGTGCGGGCAATTAACAGAGGACCACTTTGCTAGACAAAGTGGAAAATACAAATCATGATACATAGTAAGAAGTCACCCAGCTATGCAATTATTAAATCAGTTTTTATCTTTATAGGTTTACAGGACAGAGTTGGTTCAAGTCCTGCATGAAAATTCCCTGTAAGGAGCTGAAATGATGAAAAGGTAGCAAGAATCTTTGGCCTGTAAGATTACCATAAAATTGTACAAAAAATTCAATCACTGCTGTTGGTGAAGTGCCATGCTCTTTATGTGGCTGCATCATCACACCCATGACTGATTCATGATCACAGGATTCTCTCATTCAACCTTCTTAGAGTAAAATAACAAGATACCACATTGTGCATGGTTTGGATAATCAGATTATGCTCTTTCTCTATAATGTCACTCACTAATATAATGATGGAGAAATAAAGGTGAACCTCTGATTTAACACAAGTCAATCATAGAGATTTGAGCAATGCCAACATAAATATTAAATATTCCACAAACTTAAAACGCATTCTGGTTCATAACCTCATGTACTGAAAAGAAGATTTTCTCACACTCCTCTAATAAACTTCCCTTTTAGGCCAGATTAAATTAAGGTCAAATTCTGCTTTGAATTTTATAATCCATTACCTGTGCATTAAGGCTGTTTGTAATTTCTGAAACAGACCCAACAGTCTGAGTTAATCTTTAAAAAAAACAACCCTTATAAAACTATGTCCTATGGCTAATGCAGGATCATGTGCTTGCTTCTATATTTACTACAAACAAGCCACAGAAAATGTATATTTATATATATATAATGTATATTTATATATTCCAAACACTGTATTTTCTAGGCCAATGACTCATGCAATGGTTAAGCACAAAATGCACAATTTTTTTCTATGACTTCAGAGAAAATAAATTGATGGAAAACATCAATGCCGTGTATTTTGGAAAACCTGGGAAAAGCAGAGAGATTCATATGGTCAGGAAAAATACAAATTTAGGATGGAATAAAGATATTTCACATCTACACGGACTTCCAGCATTTGCTGCATTTATCTAACAGCTGTATATTACAGCTGGGTGTCAGTGTGGGCTGAGTAAAGAGGCAGAAAACTGAGCGACATGAAGAAGAGGCATGAAAATGGTTCAAAAACCACGAGGGAAATGGATAGAGTTGACTCATACAATTGTGGATATGATTTTTTAATAGGACTGGAAAGAAATTGGAGAGCTATGTGGCAGGTACACCAACAGATAATCAAAAAAGTAGCAAAGATTTATAGTGATATAAGGAATGTACTAAAAATTAAAGAACATTATTTCTTACTATTCATTAGACATTCTAAGACTGATGGAAGAAAAAAGATGTGCTGGGTTGATTTTGTTTGAATGCCAGGTACCCATCAAGCTCTTCTACCACTCCCCTCCTCAACTAGAATATATTACAAAGGGGTTGAGATAAGGACAGGGAAATCACTCACCAGTTACTGGCATGAGCAAAATAGACTTGACTTGGGGAAATTAATTTAATTTATTACCAATCAAAAGTCAGAATAGAAATAAATTTAAATACCCTTAAAACCCCTTCACCCCCAGCCCTCCCTTATTCCTGGGCTTAACTTCACTCCCAATTTCTCTGTATCCCCCTTCCTGCAGCACAGGGGATGGGGGATGACGGTTGTGGTTGACATGATGTATCTGCCGCTCCTTCCTACTCAGGGGGAAGAATCCTCACAATCTTCCCTGGCTCCAGCATGGGGTCTGTCTCACGGGAGACAATCCTTCATGAACTTCCCCAATGTTGGTCCTTCCCATGGGCAGTTCATGAGCTGCTCTAGTGTGGATCTCTTCAATGGAATGCAGATCTTCAGGACCAGACTGCTTCAGCATGGGTCCTCCGTGGGATCAAACCTGCTGCAGCATGGGGTCCTCTCTCCAGGCACCTGCTCCAGCAGAGGCTTGCCATGGGGTTACAGCCTTCTTCAAATGGCTCCACTTTCAGGTGCCCCAACATGGGGTCCTGCGTGGGCTGCAGGGGGTTATCTGCTCCACCATTACTCTCTATGGGCTGCCGGGAGACAGCTTCCTCACCATAATCTTCAAGGGCTGTATGGAAATCTCTGCTCCAGCACCTGGAACACCTCCTGCCCCTCCTTCTCCACTGACCTTGGTGTCTGCAGAGTTGTTGACCTCACATACCTTCCTAGCTGCTGTTGCACAGAAGTTTTTTCCTTTCTTAACCAAAGTTATTCCAGAGGTGCTACCACCATCTCTTATTGGCTTGACTCTGGCCAGCGGTGGGTCCGTCTTGGACCTGGATGACATGGGCTCTCTTAGACATGGAGCTTCTAGCACCTTCTCACAGAAGTCACCCCTTTAGTCCTCCATTACCAAAATCTTGTCATGAAAATCCAATGCAAAAGGGTATGAAAACACAAATATGAATTGGAAGGGAAACTCACTTTGAGAGAAATATTCAGAGCTCCATATTATTATAGGATGAAGGAGAGGGGAAAGAAGATAAAGAGATTTCAGTCTGTCTCAGACTTCTGAAACAACTAGTACATGGCATTGAAGACACAGTAAAGTGTTCTTTATGAATTAACCAAGTCAGAAGTAATAAAATTTGAAAAGATTATACTGTCTAGAAATTGCTAATGCAACACATCAAATTAATAACAGGGGATGTGTTCAGCTACTATAGGCTTGTTAATCTGACCTTAGACCTGAAAGGTTTTAGTATAAATGATAATAAAAAAATAATTTAACTTTATAAGAGAATAAAAATATGTGCTGAAATTTATATCAAAAATATTCAGGTTTTATTCAAGATCTTGTGTATGATACCGGTCCCTGACAATGTCAGTGAATTTATGATTCTGTGAAAACTTAGATCTGTTCGAACTTCAATAAAAATTTCAGAAAATGGCTTCAGAGAATGTGAAAGATGCTATAAGTTACAACATTATTATATGACTTATAGTATTTCTCCTGAATTCAAGATTTTTTGATGAATGATGTTCAGTGGACCCATTAACTATGATCTTCACAGGATCTTTATTAATTTCTTAAATAAATTGGATAACATGCTTTGAATTCTGTTGGTCTAAAACTAGAACTATGATTCTGTGGGAAGTTTTGATTTTGGTTTAGATTTGTATCTTTGTAACTTGAATACACTATTATTCCCATCACAAATTCCCCCTAAAAAGAAGTATTTAAAAAAGAAAATCCATATATTAATAGTGGAAAATTACATTAAAGTGTTTTTTAGAAAAAAATCCTTTTCCTTTTTAAGAAAATGGGAAAGTAAAAATATGCTTTGATTTTTCATTTTTAAATTTCCATGTTTCCACAAAACCTTTAAATTTTATTTTTGAAAGAAATAGGAAGTCATCTGTTGAAAATCTTGAAATCTTCATCAACAAACTGAATAGATATATTCACAAGTCCAGTAGTAAATAAGACGGGGAATCACATAAAGAAACAGTCTACAAGTATGATCAACCAAACATATTGAAGAAAATGCAGTTCTGTTTGTCAGTAATGCTAGGAAAATATGTCATATTTTATATGTGTGTGTGTATGTGTATATATATATATGATACTTATATCAACATTTTTGCTGACAATATTGTCATTGTCCTCATCCTTCCTTATACACATTCATTCATGGTACTTGCTAAAACCTCATTCTTGTAACTGTAGAGAGTGGTAATATGAATTAGAAAATTGTGAATACCCTGGAGAATCAGAGAGTTCTAGGAATAAATGATGGCAACCTCTGCAAATGGAAGCTCAGTGTAGACTTTTGACAGTTTGGGATTTAGTCTACTTTATTTTTTCCATCTGGAGATGGTGATACCAAGTATATATGGCCTCCTGAGTCATCTGAAGAAGGAACTAATCTATTATCTCTGTAATATGGTAATGACTCTCCTAGCAAGGTGCATAACAAAATGTATATTTTTTTATTCAGTGCAGGGTTTTGAGATTGTGCTTTAAATAAGTTAAGAATTTAATTAAGAGGATAAAAATGTACATTGATTAGTTGTGACCCATGAAGAAAGCAGCATTCATCCTATGTATTGATTGAGGAAAGGGTCTGATGTTAAATAAACAAACCAGAAAAGCAGTCAGTCATGTAATTAAAGATTGCATCATCATATCTGTATACTAAGGCAGATTGTGGGTGTTTTTATTATTTTATTCCTTATTAATTTTTCTTTAAACCTAAGAATACATTGTCATTATTTTAAGGGGGAAAAAAAAAAAAAGGATGATTATATTTGTCAATATGTGGATTCCTGCATAAGGTATCTCTCAACATCAAGGAGTAAAAGATCTCTCAGCCTTGGGCAAGGGAGGATCTCTGAGTGTCAGGTAAGAGATCTCAAAATTTGAGTGGCAACCTTGCTCAAGGGGAAAGTCATTTGGTGGCCACCTAGCTGTAATTCAGGGAAAGCTCAAATTTGGTTCTTCCAATGATCTGCTGTTGATAAAATCTCCCTGCCTTGAGAAGCAACCTCAAGAGGTATCTAAGCTGACAGGGAGATTGCAGTCATGCTTCCTAGCTTGAACAGCTCAAAAAGGACTCACCTAAAATGAGTGTCATGGGATAAAGTGATTTGCTCATAGTCAATTTCATTTGATGGGAAGGTAGGCATGAGAGTCCCTGCACCCACATTATTTTTTTTTTTGGTAAAGGAGTTTTGGAAAAGCCACCTGTTATTTATGCATTAATTGCATGATCAGTGTTTCAAACTCAGGTGTATTAATGTTAACTGCCATTCTGCTCCTCTTTGGGTTTTCAGAGAACAGGTTGAAGCCAGGGGAGTTCTTGGCCTGGCCTGTACTTCCTTTGGAGCCTGTACCAAACTACTGCCAGTTTAGTTAAGGGGTGGAGTGCATCTGTCACAGGTTGGAAAAAGGCCTTCGTAGGTCATGTTTGGAGAAAGGGGTTTGGTTATGGAAGTGGCTTGCAGCTATGTTGTGTGTTCTTTGAAGCCCAAGCCCTGCCAGCTGGCACACACAGAGCACCGTAGTATCTCTCTTACTCCATGACTCCATCTGCAGTGAAAGGTGATAATCAAAGTTTCAATTCACAGAGCAAGGTAAAAGTCACATTAACATTATATGAGATAGCTGTGAAAGAACATGAGTTGAGTCCAATTGTGTATTCCACCTGTGGTGTGGGACTCAGCAGGTTTCTGTGCTCATGATAAGCTTTAGTGGCAGGAATCCAAAACAGATCCTTCAAGCTTCTGATGCTGAGCATTACAAAGCCTGATCTGTGGCACTCAGCTCTGCCAATAAAGTACACAGCAGTGACTGACATCCAAGGAAACCTAGATACAAAACGCAAAGGAGTCAGGCATCTACTAGATTAGAATTTAGTACTTCCACAACAGGGAGTTTATTCTGGAAGCTGTGAGTGTCAAAGATGTCACAAACAAAAGCAAATGATGCAGCACTTTTCTGAATGATACTCTTTCACCTCAGCTAAATAGCAACTGGGTGACAGATACTCAAAGGATTTCATAAACAACAGGTGAAAACCACAGAATTCCTTACTTTTATTAGTAGAACTGTGGTTGAGAATGAATAATTTCTGTATTTTTAAAACCAGAAACAGTCTTTTCCCTGAAGATTTTTAATGCAAAACCCACCAAAACCACTCCTTTCTTGAAGGTAATTGTGCATTGCTCTGGATATTCCTTCACCATAGTTTAATTTTTGTTGTTACCTGTAGTCTTACAGATGTATCTATCTGAAGGCTTGTCCTGGGAAGCTTTGTCATTTGTCTGTTCTTGGTCCAAACATATTAATTGATATTCTGTTCAGATATCAAACATTGTTTTAAATTGTATTCACATGGAAATTCCTACTGTTTCTCTCATCTGGACTTTCACTGCACAAGTTCACGCTGAAGGTGATGCTACATTTGTTAAAATATTACTGTGGTAGAAGAGGGGATTTATTATGATTTTTGGTTTCTAATTGCCCATTCTCGCAAGCCTGAGATAAAAGGGTGCTGCTGTGATGAGCAGGACAGACTACACACAAATCTTGCTCATCTGCTGTTTGTAAATAGCAGAGTAATACAGATTCATAGCCTTCTATGATCTCAACACCAGCTGGGTGGATGGAGGGAGAGCAGTGGATGTCATCTACCTTGACTTTTGCAAGGCTTTCAACACTGTCTCCCACAACATCCTGATAGAAAAGCTGAGGGAACATGGGATAGATGAGTGGACAGTGAGGTGGGTTGAGAACTGGCTGTCGGACCGGGCTCAGAGGGTTGTGATCAGTGGAGCAGAATCTGAATGGAGGCCTGTGACTAGCGGTGTTCCCCAGGGCTCGGTGTTGGGTTCAGTCCTGTTTAATATATTCATTGACAACCTTGATGAGGGAATAGCATCCACCCTCAGCAAGTACGCTGATGATACAAAGCTGGGAGGGGAGCCTGACATGCAAGAACACTGCGCTGCCATCCAGTGAGACCTGGACAGGCTGGAGAGCTGGGCAGGGAGAAACCTAATGAAATTCAACAAGAGCAAGTNTATGAGCCAGCAGTGTGCACTGGTGGCTAAGAGGGCCAATGGGATCCTGGGATGCATCAGGAAGAGTGTGTCCAGCAGGTCTAAGGTGATCCTCCCTCTCTACTCTGCCTTGGTCAGGCCCCACCTGGACTATTGTGTCCAGTTCTGGGCTCCCTGGTATAAAAAAGACAGGGACTTGCTGAAGAGAGTCCAGAGAAGGGCTACGAAGATGATTAAGGGCCTGGAACATCTCCCGTATGAGGACAGGCTGAGCGAGCTAGGACTGTTCAGCCTGGAGAAAAGAAGACATGGGGGGGACCTAATTAATGTTTATAAATATCTTAGACATGGGATGCAGGGGGAATTGGCCAGCCCCTTTTCAGTGGTCTGTGGGGACAGGACAAGGGCCAATGGCTGCAAATTGGAGCACAGGAAGTTCCTCACCAACATGCGGAAGAACTTTTTCACAGTGAGGGTGACAGGACAGTGGAATAGGCAGCTCAGGCAGGTGGTGGAGTCTCCTTCTGTGGAGATATTCAAGACTCGTCTGGATGCCTATCTGTGTGATATGAGCTAGGGAGCCTGCTTTGGCAGGGGTGTTGGACCCGATGATCTCTCGAGGTCCCTTCCAACCTCTACAATTCTCTGATTCTGTGATTCTGTGATCTGCCAGAAGAGGTTTGTGATAGAATTTGGATATCAAAATCACAAATAGTAATGTTGACCTTTGTTTTCAAGGGAACTGAAGAGTCAATGGGGGTACCACACTGTACATTTTCACATTACTTACACAAAAGCACTAAGCAGGAAAGAAAAATAGGATAAAGTAATAAGATTGGTGTAAATTATTAACAATGTATGCTATAATAATAATAATTAAGTGTCATACTGAGTCTATTTTCTGAGCAGTCATAGCATACACGTTCAAGACAGCTGTAAACAAGTCAGACCATCTGCTCTTGATATTTCCTAAACATCAGCTCTTTCTCAGTCAAGGGAGAAGTGGTAGTAGTAATCAATTTAGACAGTGAGAACATTATTTCAATAATATTAACTTTAAAACAAGGAATAGGTTTAAAAAAAATAAACCAACCTTAAAAATAACCCTAAACCACAGACTGGAAGGGAGAGTAAATGTCTCTTTGTTAATGGAATTATATGGAGTCATTTAAGATGCAAGAGATCCACATTTAGCAGGAAACCTTTTAGTTCAGCTGTAGAGGAAGGGTTAACAGAAGATAATACACTTCTTTCAGTGCTTGGAAGAATCATAATAGGGGAAATCAGAAAAAGAAAATCTGTCTCAACTGAACTGCACTTGTTGATTCCAGGACAACAGATCAGCCAAATAAATAGGAAAAGTTTAGAAGAATGGCAGGAAATAAATAAATTACAGACACATTTCTTGTCTTAAGAACATTTTTTTATATATATATATA
>VZTU01008128.1:0-71044 GCA_013400835.1 Zapornia atra
ATGATTCTATGATTCTACATGTGTTTGAAACTTTTGTACATGCATGAGGATCAACATTATGCCTTTTTTTTCTTTTTTTCTGTCTTTTAATCCTGAATGAACATGCAACGAAAGCAGCGCAGCGTGCTGGCAGCCTGTAATCCCAGATAGCCCCCTTGATGTTACCACTTCCTTCCAGATTTTTGTCCAAGGACTGGGTTGTCTCATCATTTGACCTTCCACATCTCCTGTGACAGTAATTTACATCTGACCCACATCTAACCATGTGGGTTGGCATCCAGCTAATTTTATGCAAAATTTGAAAATTCCTCAAAGTAATTTCATTTCCTTTGGAGCTGAGCCAGTAAAGCCTTTCCTCCTGTTTGTCACACTCATCTTGAGTAATCACATTCTGTTCTTGCCATTTCTGGAATGGGGGGAGGAGAGGAGAGGAGAGGAGAGGAGAGGNAGGGGAAAAGGGAAGAGAGTTTGATCAAACCATATGTTTGTTTGAAGCATTTCATCCTTCCCTCTTTTTCAAACTTACATTACTTGGAATATCTAGCAAGAACGATTCCCATGTTCTCAAACCATATGTTTGATCAAACATATATGCAAGCAATAATTCATCAAGGGTATTGACCCATTCCTGGCAATTTTTGCTGAGCCAGAGTCAGACCCTGCTAGCTGACTGCACTCAGATGTTTTGAGGAGATCACAGAATCACAGAATTGTAGATGCTAAAGGTTGAAACCTCAGGTGAAGAGTGAAGCAGTTTTCTACAGTGACTTGACTAGGCTGATCTGCCCAGATGGTGCTGAGAGTGAACATGCCTGATTGTAAAGGTAGGGCTTAAGCGGTCATGGATTTAAGAACCTTGTAGCTTTGATGAAGCCTGCTGCATACAAGTACCTACATTGTACACACATGAAGCATTTCATCCTTCCCTCTTTTTCAAACTTAAATTACTTGGAATATCTAGCAAGAATGATTCCCATGTTCTCAAACTTATTTTAATGTTGATACTATTTTTTACCCAGATAAAATGAAGGTTCTTTCGATCATTAAGAAGAATAAAAAACATTGGCACACATTAAAAAGCCCAGGAGCTTTCAAGTAATTTTAAATCATACCTTTAATAAACTTGTGATTTCTCCCAGATGACTTAATTATCTGAGGACTGCCTTACCTAAGCGACTAACCAGAAGCATTTTTTTTTTAAAAAAAAGTAAAAATCAGATTTTCTGCACTTCTGACTCACCTTTTTCTGAAGTTCTTAGGATGTGACACAGATGTGCATGTCTATAATGCTGCTGCATAATCACCTGGGCATTTTACTGCATCCATTTCACAAAAAGGCACTGACACAGAGGAAGCGACTTGCCTGGTAACAATTAAATGGGTGTTTGAGGAGGGGTAAAAGTACAGTTAATCTTAATTTATTCCTCTGTTGGTAAAATGATTGATCACATTCTTTATCTTAAAGTCATTGCTGACTTTAAAGGGACTACTTTAGTCTTTGCACTCGAGAAGCTGTCCAGGCTGTTAGCAGAATCAGGGTTCCACAGTATACATCCCTTAGGAGAGGGTCCTACACTGTTCTTGCCTTGCACTCGCTTGGCACGCCAGAAACCACGGCTGGGCCCCTGAATTCCCATTCTTGTGAGACCTCACCCTCTCCACAGAGACTGGGAGCAGTATGGAAGTGAGCAGCACGGGATCTATCAGGAAGGCTGCATGTTGTAAACACAGCCAGCGCTCCCAGCAGAGCTCACAGCCCTCATTCTAGGGATTGAAACAAAATATTTCTTCATCACTTCTGAATTTTAGAGCAAATACAGAACAAGCACATGGTCTCTCCAAACCTCAGACAATTTTCTTTGGCTACCAATACACCCACAGAAAGAGTTTTGCGATTTATATATATTTATCCTTTCCTTACTTAGTATTGATTCTAAATAAAGAAGAAACCATGCTTGACGGGAAACCTATGAGTAAGGACATATGAATTAAAGAGTTTGTTTTATCTACCCACTTTCCTTTTACTGCTGCCAAAGAAGAAGTTTTCTTCTTTGTAGTAAAAGTAATGGCACTCTGCATATAATCACTATGATATAGATTAAGTAGAAGCTTCTTTTTCAGAAACCAAGTACTGAAAAACTATTAAATTATTATTCCTACTTCATTATTTGTATTTCATCAATCTTATCGAATATTCCTAGTAAGAAACATGTACTGACAGGCATTCATAAAAGTCACATTTCATGTTTGCTTATCACTGCAATTTGTCATTTTATATATATTTATATATATAAAATATGTTTAGTTTAAATTTGTCAGCTTTTATGTCTGCAGCAGAAACAAATGGGGGAGGTTTCTGTGACATGGAGAAAATTCAGCCACCTGAACAGACAACACTCTAACATTTCCAAAGTTCTAATAATTGTATTTTACATCCATATACTTCTATCACTTGTAAAATGCAGCCATTTTTCCTCAATGGATAAGTTTAAAACAATATTTTTGTTATGTCTGTGGAGAACTATAATAACCTTGAACCAGTACTCCAGATGCAGGTTGCACTATATAATTAGGTACTCTAGATAAACATTACTGCAGAAGTTAGAACTGAATGAACTTTTAAGGAATGGAAAGAAAGGGAATTATGATCCAGTGGTAAGAATACACTTCGGGTGATGGTCATGTAACAATGTTTTCCTGATGATAGTTTTACCCATTTGTCTTAGTAAATAAGAAAATATGCTTGGAAAAAGAATTATGAACACTTTTTATGCATGCTCACTCCTTGTTTTCAAATTTCAACATGACACGTGTTACTGCAAGGTAGGAAGAAAAAGCTTCAGCCTCTTAAGCACTTGCATGCACCTAGTTTTCAGCTTCCATAGAAGTTGCACAATTGAGCTTCACTGATACAATTTCCACATTTGCCATTAATTTTCTTCATAGAAATGTCCATCAGGACATTTGATGGCTTGGAATTAGCCTCTGATGTAGCTAATGGGTAGAAAAGTAGAAATATTCCACAGAGAAAACAAAACACCATGGGAAGATGCTAGTGGGATGCACAACTAGCAGTATGTTTTACATCATCCAAGTTATCTAATCTCCATCCAGGGCTATGAAATATGCATGGTTTCTGCTTCTGGTGCTTTGGCTTTGGGGTTCAGGTGGTAAACTTGTTCATCTGGGCAACAGAGATGAATATAATGTGATGCTGCTCCGTGCAAGTAAAAAGAGATAGAACTATTGCTGTGGCATTGCCAGTCTCATGGACACATGTTGAGGCCAAAAATACTGCTGAATCAATCCTTTTGACTTCCAGAGGTTTTGTCCTCCAAAACCATTGACCATTGACCTCATGGTTAATCAATGGTCAATGAAAGATCTCTGCTACACAGATGAATGGTCCTTCCATGTGTCTGGCCCAAATAAACAAAGAGGTAATTTCTTATTCCTTTCTGTGAGTCTATGAAGTTGAAATTCAACTTAAAAATGATTTATCATTTGTTCATGTGCCAAAATAAAGCTGCTTTAATGGCAGCTCTAAACTGTCTTGTTTGGTAATAAGGCTTCACTGGTAGTACTGGAGGGCATCTACTCCTCACCAGTGCTCATAGTTTGCATGCCACTTGCCTTACTCATTCCTTCATTTTAGTTCTGGGAAAGTGGCCCACACCTAAATTGAACATGAAGGAAATGGGTGCCTTCAACCAAAGCAAGACTGTAAAAGGAGAGAAATTTGAAAGTTTAAAGAAAAAAGGGAAAAGAAAAGGATGATGCTTATGGATTACAGAGTGGCAGAGGTATTCTTACTAAACTAGAGCAGCAAATGTAAGAGGATTTCTGAAATGGATATGAAACTTCCATAGCTGCTCCATAGCTGCTTCCAAGCTCTCCATGGCATAAATATAGGAGTGACACATACTCAGTGGAGTTTTGGTGGATGTTTATGGATGCATGTCTAAGTCAGCTGACTCCAATGTGTTAATATGTACTAGTTCAGCCAAAACTTGGAATAGCCTATAAATTTCCTCAGGTCCCTAAATTCATGAAATCAGAAGGATATGTTCACAATTTAGTGTCATTTCAAGACCGTTTTCCAGGGCAAGAACAGTCAAGTTAGGGGCACAACAGGGAGTGACCACCTGCCGTTCACAAAAACTTGAGTAACTTGCCCAGCCAACATCAGACAGATTCACACAAAAGCAGGGAATTTAGCTATAGAAATAATTATTGGGTTTGCATGGCAAGGTTTTGGTATCAGGGGGTCTATAGGGGTGGCTTCTGCCAGAAGCTGCTAGAAGCTTTCCCCATGTCTGATAGACCCAATGCCAGCTGTCTCCAAAAGAAACCTATCACTGGCCAAGGCCGAGCCCGTCAGCAATGGTGGTAGTGCCTCTAGGATAGCAGAGTTACAAAGGGGGAATATCTGCAACTGCAGCTGAAGAGAGGAGTGAGAATATGTGAGAGGAACAGCTCTGAAGACGCCAAGGTCAGTGCAGAAGGAGGGGGAGGAGATGCTCCAGGCACCAGAGCAGAGACTCCCCTGCAACCCTTCACCATGGAGAAGACCATGGTGAGGCAGGCTGTCCCCCTGCAGCCCATGGAGGATGATGATGGAGCAGATATCCACTTGCAGCCCATGGTGGGCCCCACACTAGTGCAGGTGGAGACACCTGAAGAAGGCTGTGACCCAGTGGGAAGCCCACACTGGAGCAAGTTCCTGGCAGGACCTACAGCCCACAGAGAAAGGAGCCCACACTGGAGCAGGTTTTCTGAGGTGACTTGTAACAATCCTAACATTGTCCAGGTGCCCCATAGTAGTGGCTTTCTTACTTTCTTTTTTCCCCTTTTTCCTTGTTTTTTGTAGTTGGATTCCTTGGAAATAGATACCTGAACCTTGATACATATTGTCCTCACGTGGTGATACATAAAGGCTTTCTGAAATAATCTCTTCTACTTTTTCTTTGGAGCAGAAATTATCCATCAGGGCTCAAATTTGCTTTAAATCCTATCACACCACTGCCAGGAGAAATGGGGAAAAAAAATCATAGATTTTGAGTGTCTGAAAATCTCTTTCAGAGCCTTGCTGCAGTGACAGGAGCCTTTAATGTTCATTCTACCCTTAACCTTGTGCCTCTCTGAGTCATGATTCCCATCAAAGGAGGTGATAAAAAGAAAAGTATAGAAATTGCCTTTAGATCAAAAAGCAACTTGAGAATCTTTATTTCTCCTGTGGGAAATACTTCATTTTCAAGACAGGCTCATCTGTCAGAATAAACTGTGGTGGCATTTAAATACTCTTCCTTAGTAATTATGTTTCACTCTCTGCAGTTTTGTAATTAGTTGTTATTTCTAATATGCAGTGGCTGCAAAACTCTACATGCTCATAATTCACAGTTGAGGTCTTCAGACTGGACATTTCTTTGTGTGGAGGGGGATCACAAGCGCTTCTGCGTGTCTAAATCATAGGTTTGGTGAGCAGGGAAGAGCAATTTGTCAGTGACTGGAATAGTACAGCCTGAAGGTGCATTGCAGAAAGGTGATCTGAAAGATGCAGTTCACATTAGTGTTCAGAAAAGCCCTTCATAATTTTTTAATAGATGCTCCAAATATCCACTGCACAAATGGCTGGAGTGAAAGTAACGATAGGCTGAGGAGTAAATCTTGGCAAGGACTCTGAAGCTGTTACACAGGGGGAGTCTGCTCCTTAGCAAGGAAAAGAAATTAATCATAGTGTAAATCCAGGGATCATTTCTGGACCAGGGATATCTCAGGCACTGCCTGTCTGTGGGAGGAAGCAGGCAGGCAGCTAGTTCAAGTCAAAAGATGACTAAGCTGCTTTCAGTAATAAAAACTATGGTGGCTTGTGAGATGATGAATGGGCTGATACACATTGGACATTTCCCACATGGTTAACCTGTGTAAATACATTGATGCCAATGTGCTGTAAACAGAAACATCTTCTCCAGTACATAGAGGACCCAGAAACTGCCAGATTTTTTTACAGGAAACCTCAAGGACATTATGCTATCCTATTTGATGATGTGAAGAAGACACCTGTGCCTTTATGGGTGCAGATCAAAAGACAAGACCATGTGCCTGAAAGACCAGGGGCACAGCTGGGTCTCTTGCACAAGATCACATCCTCAGCCGTAGGGCTGGAAGGAAATGCCCAGTGGAGCAAAGGGATACCCTGTGTCAGTGGTGCACCACACCTCCCGGGGTTACCCATGGCATCCTTGCAATGGCATCAGAAGTGGAATCATCGTGGTAAACAGAGAAACCCAAAGAGCCACAGTGTTTGCCTGCAACTTCACTGTGCAAGTTGTGACACCACAGTAAGGTCAAGCAAACTGGACGTCCATTTGGCTCCTGCCCACTCGCTCAGGTAGAAACCCATCACCTCAACCTTGCATTTCAATGCCACATTTAGCTGGTGTGAACGGGAAACAGCCTCGGACGGCGAGGTGGTGTTGCAGCAGGAGGCTATATATAGGTGTGTACTCAGAAATGGTGTGTACTTTTGGAGGGCAAGTTCAAGGAACTGGGATAAAAGTTTCCACCAAGCTAGGAGGAAATTGGGAAGCCTGCAAACTGGTCTGAGTCAGGCCTTCAGGGAAGTCTTGGGGATGCAGCCCATCTGGACACTCACCTCACTTTTCTCACTCCTTTGTTGTTGTCAGAAGTTTTTTCTCCACAAGAGGTGGCCCAAGCTCAGGGCAACCACAGGGCTCTGCTGCCCACAGCGTTTTCTGATGAGTCCTCTTCCAGCGCCCTTCTTTCCCCACAGCCTTCTGACTACCAACCCTGGTTGGTATGACCACCCATCTTCTTTCCACCACTGGATGATCTGTTTCACAGGAGTTTCCATTTCAGAGATTTCCAGTTTGCATTGTGATGCATGTATCTGGAGTTTCACTCAACTGGAAATGCAGCCCATGCAGGGCACTTATTAAAGAAGCCTTTACTAACTCCTTCCCTGCTGTTCTCACACAGGAAAAAAAAAAGAAGAATGTGAAATATGAACCCCTGTTTAGGTTTCATAAGTATAATGCTTAAGCAGTGGTGAAGCATCAAGAACATCTGAAGTCACTGAGGAAGCTAAAGAAAGCAGGCAGGACTTGTTTTCCTTCATAGACACCAATACATTTTCATTTACTTCTTTCTATTAACCGGGTTTCCTTGACTGTGTCCACAGCCATCTCAATTGCAATTATGTAGCAGTTAACCTGTTCCCTATGCCTGACATAACCCATAATTAGTTGTCTCGTGTCCACAGTTTATGACTCAACTCCGTGTGGTTTTTCTATATCAAAGGCTTGGTTACCAGATTTTTTTTTCTTTACCACAGTACTTGTGCCTGCACTGGCAGAGGGCAGCAAAACCTGAGCACATCTGTTTTGTTTGAGGACAAAACCACCAGAAAACCAGACAGTTTTATGGAGATCTTACTTGGGTGCTTTCCAAATACTACACAATCTTGTAGGAGAAGCTGTTTTCTTGAGGAACAACCTGTATATTTATATATTCACGTCGTCACTGGGACATAGAAGTAAAACCTTCTCAAACCAAACACTATCTTTGGGCCATATCTGGACACAAGGGAGACAGAAATATACATCTTGGGATGGGGATGAGCTATTCTTCTCCATTGACAGGCAAATACTTTATATAACAAATTCATAAGCCTCTACACTAATTACGATTCACTACCTTGTAGGGCTTCTCATGTGGATGGATAAGATCACTCTGTGTGAGAAAATAGATTATTTTGATAAATAGATAGCTTTGCTAAATAAGAACAAATGTGTTAATAAATGTTTAGGCAAGTTTTCCATTTGATTAATTCTGTAGTGACAGGCAGAAGAGATGTGCATAAAACACACAGGCTGTTTAGAGTGATATAAGAATACAGCCAACCTGTATCTATTAAAGAATGGCTAGATGAGAACAATTAAATGAGCTATCTAAATATGAGCTATATGATCTGTGTGTGAAGGCAAGCTTTCTGACTACCCTGGACACTGTGGGCTCAGGAGCTGCATCTGAGAGGTGGCTGCAGCAGAAGATCAGTGTCATCAGCACTGAACTATCTCCTCTCCACCAGACTGGAACAGATACCGCTGAGAAAGTTTCATGTTGTTTATCTTTGCAGGAGGGATGTATTTTCCCTCCTTAAATCACAGCTGTGGACATTATCTCAAAGCTGTGATGTAGTCATTGTGGAGTCGTCCACATTAACAAGTCTTGTGGTTAAAAGAACAGAGCAGTTATAAAGCTCTGATATCAGATAAGGAAGAGAAGTGCCCTGGAAGGACTTCTTTTTTTCCAAAGGAGTTGACAGTTTATACGAGATTTGTTTGTTGAAGTCTCCCATTTGACTACAGAGGCTGTGGAGTTTTGCTCAAGGAGATGATAAACAAAGTCTGCTGTCTGCCTTCAGTGCTTTTACAGAATGGGCAGTCTGTCTTTCCCTGATTTTCTGTTTCTTAAGTATAGTTTTTCTGGCAACAGAGCAATGAATACAAAGTCCCTTGTACAATTTTCCTGGCAGCAAGGAATAAATGATGTACTAATACTTTGGCTCTTGAAGGATTATTAATTAACACACATGAATAACTGAATTGTACTTCAGTAGAGTGGGAAAATGTCATGGCAGATGATTCACTTAAAGTGGCTCAAATTATCTTACCCCCAAATATTTATTAGAAGTTTAACCCTGCTGAACTTCATATGACTTTAACCAGATCAGAGCCAGGACTGTAGACCTCCTGTTCTTCCAGCTTCTAGCTACACTTCAGCAGGCCCACCTCAGAAGCTGTGGTCCAGAGGGGAGGGGTTATTCAAGTGCAAAATCTACTGCACATTTCAGATCTCTTCGCAATGACAGAGGGTAGCAAGCTGACCAGAGTTGCATCAGGGTTGATAATAAGCAGGACAGACCCTTTGAGTTTGACCAATGGCCAGGTTCTGACAGATGCCTGCAGGTAAACTCCTGAGAGCTACATGTAACAAATGAGCAACAGCAAAATCAGCTGTGATTCTCATTTCTCTTGAGGAAGGTACTGCTATTTTTCAGTCAATTTTAATATCTGCTTTAATAATAACACACAGTTGCTTATATTTAAAATCTGAAGTCAGTGTCCATGTTACAGGTGATAGGATGAGGGGGAATGGCCTCAAGCTGAGCATGGGCAGGTTCAGATTAGACATTAGAAAGCAGTTCTTTACCAAAAGGGTTATCAGGACTGGAACAGGCTGCCCAGGGAGGCGGATGAGTCACCAACCCTGGATGTATTTAAAAGATGGGTAGATGAGGTGCTCAGGGATATGGTTTAGTAGAGGACAGGTATGGTTGGACTCAATGAACTCAAAGGTCTTTTCCAACCTAGTGATTCTGTGATTCTGTGATTGCTGGTCCTCCAACTTTTGCCATCTCAGCAAAAAGAGACATTTTGTGTCATCCTCTCTTGTAATATGGTGATGCAAGACATGTGTAGGCATACAGCACAGTGTATCTTTCCACAAATAAAAATAGAAAAAGGGGTTCCTTGTGTAGAAATTTTGCAACTGTGGCTTTCAAAGAAGTATCTAGTTCTGCCTGTTTCCTGGTTACCAAAACTGAAAGTAGGACTTCCTAGTAGGAGAGATCAAGCGTCATTATCATATGGTTTCAGATCAGCCGTCTAATATCTGCTGTATTGATTCCTACTGGCTAAAAATTAATGTTATTTATATCCAGGGGAAAACCTATGACAAATCAGACATGACTTTTACAACTTCTTTTCAAAAGAAGATTTTTCTTGTAAGGTTTTCTGTTTCTTAGGTCATCAGATATTTTACAAACAAAGCAAAACCAAGCAAAACCCAGGACCCATAATTTTTCAATTGAAAAAGGCTAAGAAATCAAATGAACCAAGAAATGATAAGAAAACATTTCAGATATAAAAGCAACCAGAAGACAGAAATTACTGGAAGTTCATTAATTTTTACATAAATCGGAGGAAGATGAATAAGGCTAATAAGCCATAAATTTAAGACACATCAACATGAGAGATTGTGGGCAGTAGAACTTGGGCTCTGGGAGGTTTGGTTGTTTTTCTTTTTAACAAAAGTGGAGTTTGACGTGAGCTTGGAGGATGTATTTTAGCAGTTGTGTTTTCAGCCTTTTGCAGATGTCATTTGACTGCGGGCGTGGATTTTATTCCTTTGCAGTCCTGCACATGAAGGACAAGGGACAACTTGAGTTTGTAAGTATGGATTACATTCCTAACCAAAGTAATTTTGTTCCTTTTTTTGTGGGTCAGTTGTCTTGTGGGGAAATGGAAGTAACATTTGATTTATCCACAGGAGTGGGGTGCATCTTTATATATAAACACCTTTACAGTCTTCATATGGGGGGCACTTGAGAGTGAAAGTGTACATAGAGAAATGTTTGTTGTTGAATCCATCTCGCCTAACTTAGGCAACTATCCTGTGGTTAAATTCCGGAATCTAATACCTTTTAGGGGATAACATTCCCCGTGCAGTAAATGGAGAGAAGCAGGTTTTTTGAAGGCCCCTTGAATGGAGATCTTCTTTGCTTGACTTTAACTTAGATTAGATGGAGGAATTTTTTGCTGAAAGCTTTCCAATGCATCTCCTTTACTTCATGGGTAACTTTAGCACTTCAGGAATATCTTTCTGAGGTGCTAAATGTGTAGTATGATTTCAAGGTTTCCTGGTTGGGCAGGATGGATCCTACCTAATTTTTTCACACTTACAAAGAGAACTGCAAAGTATTTGAACGCTTGTATGTTGGGTGTTGGGTTGATCACAGCAGAGAAATGACAAGCAATAACACCTAGTTGGTTGTTTTATTCCTGTTCTCAGAGTCCTGAAGTGAAAAGTTTTTATTTGAATATTGAAAGAAAAGTTTGCAAAAAGAGTAGCCTGTTTTATTTGATCATTGAACTCTTTGTTTCATAGGTGGCTGCTGCAATAAGCAAACTCTCCCTGTAATTGTGGTAGTGCACAGTCACTGCACACTCAAGCTGGTTGGCTCATTTGAGAGTCAAAGTATGCTGCCTGTTTTAGCATTTAATCCCAATAGTTTAAACAACCACAGTCTTATAAGCATATAATTCATCTCAGTTCCCTATGAAGGCTTTAAGGATTTTCATGGTCATCCCAGTTTTCAAAGATGAACTTTTCAGGCCACTGGAAGGTTCTTTGAACATCCCTTTATACGTCTCTTCTCCCTATTTTCCACCTCCCAGATTAGATACTTTCTGATGTGTTGCTTGTTGCAGAGGTCAATACCATCCAAATTCTCACTTAGCCCTCTATTTAAAGGTCTATGTTCGACAGCCTGGCAGTGACGCAACTTTATGATAATAATAATGCATTTTAATTTATGGGCATCCATGCCTGAAGGATACCGGGTGTCTTAACAAAAACAACTAAAAACTAAATGACAATAAACAAAGGCAAAAGTCCTATAAAAAGAGGACTTTGAAGCCAAGAAGTTAAAATCCCTGCACAACAAAACAGGAGAGGAAATGAGAAAGTCAGAAGTCTTGCCTGCAAATGTGTTCTGGCATATGTGGGAGACAGCACATTCCGCGGACAAGGGAGGAGACCATCTCTTTTGACCTTCCAAGTGGCCAGTCACCAACACCATCAGCTTGAATTGCTGAGAAGGGACACATTGCTGCTGAAAGTGGCTTCCTTTTACCTCAGAGTAAGGAACTTCATTCAAAAAGCAACTTTTTTTGTTTAAGCTATATTGCCTCTCTTCACTTTCCTGAAATGGTTCACTGAAAAAGTCTTTTCTTTTGTGGTGATTTGACTCTGGCTGGAGGCCAGACACCCATCAAAGCCACTCTATCACTCCCCTTTTCTGCTGGTCAGGGGAGAAGATATATATTGAGAGGCTTAGGAATCGAGATAAGGACAGGGAGAGATCATTCCGCAATCAGCGTCATGGGCAAAACAGACTCAACACAGAATAAAGGAAAGAAAACTCTAATTTAATGCTACACAATGCACCCAGTGACACCAGAGTTGGATAATGAGACACGTGACCAGATCTTAAAGCACCTCCCCCCACCCTTCCCTTCTTAGCAGACTTCACTTTAGCCATGATTTCACTCCCCTCTTCCCCCGCATTGTGTCACGGGGAGGGGCAGGGAATGGGGGAATAGGGATTTTGGTCAGTTCCTCACCAGTTGTTTTCCTTCTTGGCTGGGGAGAGCATTCCTCACATCCTTCCCCTGCTCCAGCATGGGGTCCCACCCATGGGAGACAGTCCTCCACATGAAGTTCTCCAGCCTGAGTCCTTTCCTATAGGGCTTCAGCTCTTCCCCAGCTGCCCCAGCGTGGGCCACTGCTATGGCGGGCAGTCATAAATCACAGAATATCTCTCAGTCTCTCAGGCCCAGACTGCTCCAGCCTGGTCCTCCACAGGGTCACAAGCTCCCCCAGCAAACCTGCTCTGGTGCAGATCTCTCCCTTGCTCATCTCTATGTCTCTATCTCTGCGTCTCTAGCTCTCTATCTCGCTCATCTCTGCATCTGTGTCTCTCTCCACAGGCTGCAGGGGCTTGCTCCAACGCGGGTCACAGCGTCTTCTGTATGTCTCCACCCGCTCCACCATGGGTTTCTCCACGGGCTGCAGAAGCATCTTTCTCTCCAGCACCTGGGGCATCTCCTTTCCCCTCTTCCCTGGCCTTGCTGCCTGCACAGCTCCTTACATATTCTCACTCCCTTCTCTGGTGGCAAAAAGCAGCTGCTTGTGGTTTTTTTCTCCTAAATGTGATTCCCAGAGGCACTGTGACCACCACTGATGGGCTCGGCCTTGGTCAGCAATAACTCCGGCCTTGAGCCGGCTGGTGTTTGCTCTGTCGGGCCTGCAGACAGCTTCTGGCTGCTCCTTGCAGAAGCCACCCCTGCAGCCCCCCTCCTCCACCAGAACCCAGCCAACTACAACATTCTGCATTTCCATCCATTTACCTGAAGAAATGGCAGCTGATACCTCATATGGCTGTGATGGTTGTACAGCATTTGATCTTAAATGGGCTAATTTTGGAGAATAACGAATTACACTGTGTATGCATACATATATCTAACTACATTACACATATATAACTATCTATACTACATATACACTAATTATATCAGAACCCAAAGGATTAGCAGTTTAAAAAGTGCAGGAGGCCTCTTAACAGCTTTATTTTTGTGTCTCCAGCAGCCCTTTTTTATCAGTCTTACTATCTTTGTGCCTCAGGTGGCTGATCTGTAAAGCAAGGACACTGAATTGGCCTGATGGAGAATACCATAAACATGCTAAATCTCTTCTTGTTCACTTACGTCTGCTTGCAGCGAATCCTAGTCTTGGTATTGATTGGCATGTGCAGCACACTGGTCACTTGTCGTCTGCTAGGGTCCCCTCCAACACCTTTGAGGGGATATTGCTTTTCCTTAGACTATTCAAATTTAAACAATATCCTTGTCTGGAGGTTTTCTTCTCCCCCAACACCTTTGGGGGGGGATATTTTTTTTCCTTAGACTATTAAAATTTAAACAATATCCTTGTCTGGAGGTTTTCTTCTCCCCCTTTGGAGAAGCTAATAGCAATTAAAACAAAAAAGTCCACGGAAACAACTTTTAAAAATGGGGCTTTTGGTTTTTCAGTCTGTAATTATAGCATCAGTTCCCTTTTATGCTTCTAAATTACAGAGAAGCAAGCTGCACTGTTTTCTGATGTTTTATTATTTTAAATTACCCAGCGGCTTTGTGGGGAAAGAGTAACTGAATATTTTTGGTGGTGTTACATAGGCAACGCCTTCCCCATTAGCTCTTGTGATTCTTCCTTACTCCCTAAGGTTCGCTTGAGGGGGAACGGAAATTAATTTGCTTCAAGAGAAATGGTAAGAAAGAATGTCCCCTTTAGATGGTTTAGTCAGCTTGAAAGAAACTCTTGAAAATGTGCACATCGTTTTTAACAGAGGTTTTGCATTAACCAGGATTAAACAGACTCTGTTCTTGCTTCAGAACGTAGTTTTTCGGGTGGACTCGCAGCATGATTGGCATAGACTGAAATGGGGTCTTTGGCCAGCCAGCCACAAGTATCACCCCCACCTACCCCTACCAGCTCATCCCAGCTTGGCACCCATGCAGCCCACACTTGGGCCTCAGTCAGGATGTGTCACTCATGCAGACACTGCCAACTCTGCTGGATCCAGCTGTAGCCTGAAGTAACACTTTGGTCTGTTTTTAGAGGTTATAGGGATTGTTCATGTGTCATTCAACAAAGGTCAGCTATGTTTCAACTTTCCCTGGAGCTCTTGCATACTGCTCCCTCATTTCTCCAGTTTGACTGTTGGTCTTTCAGGTCTTTCCCTTTACATTAAGGACCTGGAATTCAGCTAATTGACCATGAGAGACCATCTCACAGTTTGCACCAGCGCTTGTCTCTCTAAGTCATTGAAGAGCTGGGTGGCAGAAGTTGGGTTGGCTGTAATTCACAGTGCCTTTGTGTTTAAATACTTAATCATTGCATTCAGAAAACATTGCACTTAGGAATCTACACACTGCTTGTAGAGCATGTAGCTGGTTCCCTGAGCATTCACCAGAATGGGCAGAATAGAATAAAATATAATAAATAGAATAGCGTAGAATAGAATAGAAGAACAGAACTATTCCTGTTGGAAGGAACCTACAATGATCGTCTAGTTGAGCTGTTTGACAAATTCAGGGTTGACCAGGTTGAAGTGTGTTGCTATGGGCACTGTCTAAATGTCTCTTAAACACAGACAGGCTCAGGGCATCAACCACCTTTGCAGGAAGCCTTTTCCAGGGTTTGACCACCCTCTAGGTAAACAAATACTTCCTAATGTCCAGCCTAAACCTCCCCTGGTGCAGCTTTGAACCATTCCCATATGTCCTGTCACTGGATCCCAGGGAGAAGAGATCCGCACATCCGTCTCCGCTTGCCCTCCTCAGGAAGTTGCAGACAGCTGAGGTCACCGCTCAGCCTCCTTTTCTTGGAACTACACAAGCTCAAAGTCCTTAACCAGTTATAGGATGTTTCCCAGCCCTTGCACCAGCTTGGTTTCCCTCCTCTGGAGGCATTCAAGGACCTTCACATCCTTCTTAAATTGTGGGGCCCAGCACTGCACACAGTAGTCCAGCTGAGGCCACACCAATACTGAACACAATGGGACAATCAACTCTTCCAACTGGCCAGTGATGCTGTGTTTGATGCCCCCAGGATGCAGTTTGCCCTCTGGGCTGCCAGGGCACACTGCTGGCTCACAGACTGAGATGCTGAGATCACACACTGAGATGCTGCCAACCAGCACCACCAGATCCCTTTTCTGCCGGGCTGCTCTCAAGATACTCCTCTACCAGTTTATACTTGTGGCCAGCATTATTCGGTCCTAGGTGCAGAGTCTGGCATCTGTACATGTTAAATTTCATATCATCATCAGTCCAATGTTTCAATGTATCTAGATCCCTCTGCAAGGCCTCGTCTCTCAAGAGAGTCAACAACACCTACCAGTTTGTCCATCAGCAAACTTGCTAATGGCACATCCCGCTGGGCTAATAGAACATAGAACTGGACATTAAACACAAATTTGCTCAAACATATGCTCATGCTATCTACCCATATTATTGAATCACTATTCTCCACTGTGCATTTCCTAATTTTTAAAGACAGTTGTCTACAGGCCTCTGTAACCAAGAGGTCATATATGATGTTGCTCCAATGCAGTCATGGGCCCATAGCCATGAAATTATGCCTATTCGTGACTTTTTTTGCCAGCACGGGAAATGAGCAGCATAGACTTGTCAAGTAAAGAGTTGTCTCAATTTACTATTTGGTTCAAAGAAAACATGAAACATTTCAAAGATTCCAATTTCTACAATAACTCATGGATTACTATTTATTTATGGATCTGTATGTCTTTTGATTAATTTCTGCTGTTTTTTTACCCAAGCTGCTTAGTTGTACCAAGAAGATGATCCAGCCAGACCACTGACTTTAATAAGGTCTAGGATTGTCTTTGGACCCCAGGCTTGCCAGATGGCAAAAAGGAACACTTTCCACCACTTTCAGATTTTAATTTTGTTGGGCTATAACACATATTTGAATTTACAAAAAAGTACTAGCTTGCAGATTTACAGTCTGACCTCCTTATTCTCTTAATTTTCTTTTGATTCTAAATTTGGGGTATTTTTCAGTTTATTGTACTCAACTTACAGCAGTAAGTGTAGATACAGACACACGTACTCTAAGTCTTGCTTCTTCCCAGAACTAACTAAACAATGTTTTGTTTTATCCTCATAGAAAAAATGCTGGATGAAAACTAATCCAATCATTGTTACACACAGGTCAGGAAAATTGCATAGGCAGTGGAATTCCATTTTTTCTGGGATTATTAGAATTGCGTTATGAATGGTATTGCACTATGTTGAATCATATATTATTTGTAATGTGCTTTTGATTGTCTTTGCATGACTAGATATGTGGTTGGGCTAGATTCATATATTTTGTTGTTGTGGAGTGGAGCAATAAAATGTGAAAGAAGCAATCATTCTCTATGGTATCTTTAATAAAATTTTATTTTTCTTTTGAGATCCTGAAGGAAAAATCACTATTCTCTGTCCATCTGGCTTGCTATAGCAAAAAAAGAAAATCCAAAACACCTTCAGGTCATTACGGTCTATTGTTGCAACACTGGGATTAAATATTGGCTCAGATACCAATTATTTAGTCCCTTGTAGAAAACAGGAAACAAGAGAGAAGTTTCATAGCTGTAGGTAGGGGGAACATTTGAATTTTGGTCTACAGACTCTGTAGAGGTGAGCATCCCCCCATGACCAGTGCCTCCATAACCAGCTCTCTGCAAGAAGGGGCGATTTTGGATGCCCAGCCAAAATGCCCACTCACGTTGCACCCATGATCACACATTTGCACCCAGGCACATCCCTAAGATCATAGAATCCTACAATGGTTTGGGTTGGGAGGGACCTCGAAGCTCATCTAGTGCCAACACCCTGCCATGGGCAGGGACACCCTCCAGTAGACCAAGTCGCACCAAAGCCCCATCCAACCTGGCCTGAACCCTGCCAGGGAGGGGGCAGCCACAGCTTCTCTGGGCAACCTGTGCCAGGGTCTCACCTCCCTTGTAGTGAAGAAGTTCTTTATGATATCTAATCTAAATCTATCCTCTTCCAGTTTCAAACCATTACCCCTTGTCCTGTCACTACATGCCCAGCCTGTAGTTGTGCTTGGGATTGCCCTGACTCACACACAGGACCTTTTGTACTTGACCTTTTCAAACTTCATGAGGTTTCACAGGGGCCCACATCTCAAGCCTGGCAAGGTCTCTCTGAATGACATTCTTTCCCTCCACTATGTTGACCATACCACACTCAACCCCATTGTCCATGTTGCTGAGAAAGATGGGCATGGTGTGATGCAGACCTGCTGCTAACTAGGGAGAGTAGGCACAAGGAGGGACAAACAGCAGCCCCGCTCCTGAAACAGCTCCATCATGCGCAGTGCTTGCTGGGCACAGGGAGGCTATTTTGGCTGCACTGAGAAGTAAGTGTTGAAAAGGCAATTTGGTGGTGCTTGACCAATCTCCATATTAAACCCAGGGAAATTGCATGGGTGGGCAGGATCTCCAGTGGTGATGAAGGGTGCAACCCTCTCTCTGGTACAGGGTGAAGGCCAGTTTAGAGAGGAGGCATCTGGGAGACAAGGCATGTTATGGAAACTCAGGGGGAAATTTGGGTTAGTTTATCTGATTTACCACTATTACCACAAACGCAGATTAGTTTATTCAGATTATTTGGCCTGGAAATTTTGTTGAAAACTAGTGTCTTGAGAGGGAAAAATGAAGGAGGAGAGAGGAGTGAGGTGTTTGGGGTTCATTTGGTCTTGGAGACTGACTCTGGAAGTAAGAACCTGGGCTATAGGGCAGGGAGGGTCTATATGCTGATGGGATGGGGTAAGCGAGGATGCAGAGGGGAAGGCTGATGTCTTTCCTTTGGCTGGCCAAGGCACCAGAAATGCAGAGCACCCTCAGGCTGTGCAGGGAAATTCGTAGGGTTTGCACAACAGTAGGTGGTTGTTCCCACTGCTCATGGTGCCCTCAGCATGGGGTGAGCCAGGGTCAGCTGGCAGCAGCCCAGCCAAGGCCAGGGCACAGCTCAGGGGCCAGCACTGCCAGAAACATGCCAGTACAGTGGGACATACCTTGGCACCCTCCTGTTCAGAGCACAGAGGCTATGGCTGGGCCACAAGCAGTGGCAACAGCAGGACTGAGCATGGCCCAGGAGGGCAGGATATGGAGTTTTTGAGTGTATATTCTTTGTTCTGGATGTTTTCATTGCTTCTGCTTTTCCTTTGGGTTTTTGTTGCTGAATTTGTGTCAAAAAGATACTTAGTGTATGCATCAAGAGACCTGACTTGTGTGGCAGTTTTTAGACCTTCTTTGAGACCTGTGAAGGGAGTGAAGGGGAAATGTGGCAGGCATTGGCAGAGTAAAACGCCTCCATAGAAACGCCAGTCTTCTTGGGACTGATGTGGAGTGATGTCTGCTTCTAATGCTGCCTGGAAATGTGCATTATCCAGCAAAAAATAAGCAGCCTTAGTGACCTTTTTTTTTATTCACAGGAAAAGGAATTCTCGGCCATTCTCTTGTGGTGCCCAGGACAATGAATCATCCTCCTTTTAACAGGTGACTTCTTCTGTCCAATCAAATAGTTTAACTGTAAAGCTTTGTTAGACTTGAATAGTTGCAGTTTTGATGCAGGAACTCTACATGACCGTTGTTCTTGCCTGTGCGTGGTGTCTTTATGAGGTGGTGACGCCTGCGTGAGCACTAGAGGGGATTTAGGTTCTTGCCATTTTTCCCAGATGAGTTGGGAACCAGATGATTCAAGTATGGTGGGAAACAGGGCAGAAATTATAGCCTTCCTTTACTTCACATTTCTACAGCTTTAATGTTTCTACATCAGGTCCAAGCATTGCAGTTAAAGGCAGAAGCTGAGGTGTCACATTCAATCTAGCTTCTTAGACTGAGCTATTACCTGTAATACGAGGTTCCTTGAGATGAACCCAGGTAGCTCCATGAACAGCTGAGCAACAGTTTCTTGACAAGGGATGGTGTGAAGGATCAGTCACGGATTAGACACCATTACCACGGAAGAGAAAAAATTCTGGATATGATGAAAAACTGAATAGGATGAGGAAAAGTGGGAAACAGCATCTGTGAGATGGAGTTTGTCTAATGGGGATTCACACAATCTGAGGGCGGGGGAGAAAAGCCAACTGCCAAAGATGCTACAGAATGGGAATGTATAAAAAACATTTGTAGAAAATTTGTTTACCATCAGTCTATTCTCCCAGACTAATTCTGGGTTCCTTTTTCTCCTCAATAGAATTCCTTTTGTTTATAGGCAGTCTTAGAGCTCGTGAGAGAGGAAGTATAACCTGTAATGGTGTCTGGGGAAAAGATCTAATTTTCCCAGGTGTCAGGGTGGAGTCTTAGGGTGTTTGTTAATTTTAACAGAAACACGTTGGTATTTGCACCTGTCCATGGTTATTGCCAATGGATTGAACACATAAAGGTCATTTGAAACTTCCAGTCCCTTCAGGTTCTCTGGTAGAGAGAGGAAGTGTGGAGCTGGGAGCCATGCTATGCTGCCACCTGGAACATGGAAAACAATAAAAATACCTTATCTTTCTGGTGTATCTTACTCTGTCAGTTGCATTCAGTGTTACTGTACAACACAGACATTTGCCTTTGCATTTTCAACAGTTAATGGGCAAGACAAATAACTCAGAGCTTCAATGTCAGTCTCACGTTAGGTTCAGTAAGGTTAAAAGCTTGACACAGCCTCTTCCACCATTATGAAGTCCAGGCATACTGCAATGCACACAAAGGAAATTATATGAGTGAAGACTGTGCTGTTATAGGAATTTATCCTTGACAGAAGAGGGCATTCTGAAAACTGATGAGGTAGGTCACATACACAGTACAGCACCTCTTCCTTATCCCAATCATTTCAGTAGTGCTGCTGGTTGCTTACAGTGAAAATATAACTGAGCCCACTTATATTTTAGGAAATACAGTGAAAGAGTGTATTTAGTCATGTTTTGAGGATGCAGCTTCAAGGAGTATCACTCAGTCTACTGAGTATTCAGTCATAGGTGAGTATGACGTGCCACTAACAAAATCAGCATTGCTCTGCATTATAGTTCTGAATTACAGTTTAAATTGATGTTCAGGCTAGTCTCTCATCACTGATGGAAGTCACAGTGTGGGAGAAATGCCAGGAGGATCTCTCGATTCCAGCCTGGTCCAGGTGTTCCCAGAAAAATGCACTTTATCTTTTCAAAGAGAAAATTTGGACATGATATGAGATGAAGAGAGAAAATCAAGGAAGTAATAAATATTTTCTTCCTGACAGAAGGGAGATTAGTTTTGCAGGATGGCTCAAACCATGACTTTGTCATCAGACCTTCATGACGTAGTAATTGGTGTAATGTGTATAGACTGTGATCACCAGTTTTGACTATCAAGGGGACAAAGAAGGAATATGTGGATAGCTTGATTTTTCCAAGTCCACAGAAGTAACAAAGCTGTCAGCAGCTCAGAAAGTGGTTTTATTGGTTTCTTTCTTGCCGTAGCAATTCTGTTCTTTCAAAGAGTCAAAGTGGATGAGTGGCAAAGGGAGGATGAGACAAATAAGTGAAAGCAGGAAATTGCAAAAGAATCCAGGTCATTGCTTTGAATCTTCTCAGGAAACAAAGCTTGATGGCTTTGTTCAGCTTAGCACTTGGCTGTAGGATCCACTTGCTTCTCTGAGTGTTCAGGTATGTATATTTTAAGGAGATAATACAGTGGACAATATGGTGGAGTCAACAGCTTGTGTAGCCCTTCATGTTAAAGGAAGATTTGGTGATGTTGAGATGAATTGTCATTTGCATGTAAAGAAAATTTAATAGACTTCTGTTTTGCTGTTGTAATAAATGGCTCTGGAAGCTGTTTGTGTGTCTGTGCAGCATGTGCTGCTTTAACAGCAGTAATTGGTACTGTACTGGGAGCTGAGCACAGCAGAAGTGTGAAAGGTAGCACCATTCCTCTGGATGGTTTGGTTGTTATAAGTGCTGACTGAATTATCTTTTGGAAGGAGCTCAGAAACATGCAGACACAACCAGCTTTGACTGAGATGGGCACAGGAAATTAAGCCATGCTACATTTCTTGAGGGCATCTCAGTAGAAACTAAATGAACTTCACTACTAATTGTCAGCTATGCTGTTGAGTTCAAATAACTTTACATCAGTTCTTTGTGAAACACGCCGTTCAAGGACTTCCTAACTAAAAAGACAATAGTAGTAACATCAAGGCTGACATAAAAGCTTTGTCATCACAAATCTAGCTCTTGGTTCTCAGTGTATGCTGTTTCTGAAGTCCTGCCTTCTCCAGCAGGAGTAATTTCAACTGTAGTCTGTTTTGTTGCTCACTTAAGTTCTATTCTTGCATAGAAAAGACATTGAATTCCAAAGTGGTAGGACATGGTGCACACCATCAAGGAATACTGGTGAAGGTTATACTGGTAGTGTACAAATGTGTTAATACCATCACTTTATGCAGCTGAGATTAGGCATGCTAGTCATGCCCATGGAGGTCAGTTAATCCAGAATTATAGGGGGTGTTGAAGTTTTTTTAGTGTTCTTTACTGAAATGGGCTTGCATAGTTCAATACCTTGGAGCCTAGGGAATGTACATGAGATGTGGCAGACTTCAGTGAAGTCTGTATTTTGCATTCACAGTATGGACTTGGAACTCATTCTTCCCCATTGTAAGTGCCTTCATGCCACATTATTGCTCTGCTTCAGTTAGGCAGAGACTCCAAGTCTCTGCTTCTGGAGCTATTTTGCTTTATACCACCAGTGGTATCTTTTTTGAAGCCAAGAACTTGTCTCTGGATCTCTCACAGCCCAGGTATGTGCCTTAACAAACAGGCTGTCGTGGAGACCGAGCAGGCTGTTTTCACTGGTAATTCCAGGTAGACGCTGTGAAATTCTTCCTGAGGAAGCTGGCATGAGTTCTCATTCTGAAATGGGCTGGTTTTGACAAATACACACACTTTCTAACAAAATGGAAAATTCCATGCTAGTCCTGTACTTGTGCTGCTTAAGTGCAGTTTTCTTGAGTAGACAGTGCAGTGGTGCCCAGCACCTCAAGAAAATTAGAAGAAAAAAAATACCCAGGAACCTCAAAAAAACCCCCAAAAGTTAAATTCAGATGTAACACTCCTAACACGCTGAGCCAAGAGCACTGTGGTCATCAGAAAAACAAGGTGACAAGTCACACGTCTGAACTTCATGTACACTTCTGATGAAAAAAATCACAGCATTGGCCTGTTCCCATGTTTTTTGTCAGAGGTCCCTTTGCAACTTTTCAGTGACTGGATCCCTAGATCCTTCTGCACCAGGCAGGCAGCAGGTCTTTCTGTTCTTCCATTTGGTTTTCCCAATTTTTTAATTTCTGAGCCAATTTTCTTCACTCTGCTTCTCTATGCCCCTCACCAGAGGCTACCTGCTGCTTTGGTCAGGGGCCATCCATGCCATGACAACTGGAAACCAAGTTTAAGTCAAAAGTTCATACAGGGGAAAAGAGTTTCACAGGGCAGTCATAGCCTTTCTCCTCTATATTTCATTTCTCTCCAGTCCATTTTCCTCTTCTCCTGTCTAGTTCCACCACTCCAGACTGCAAATGATCACTGGCTATGCAAAAGCACTACAGCATAAGAGCAAATAATCATAGGGCTGTTTAATTTGGAAACAAATAAGAACAGACAGTCAGGTAAAGGACACCTTATTTGCTTTCTTGCAGGAACAAGGAGATATTCAATCATATTTAAAGCAGTGTAGTGTAAATCTTACCAAAAGGAAATGATTTTATATTATGCAGAAGCACTAATGCACAGCCACAGGATTTAAGTAAAGCCAAGGTCAATAGGAATAATGAGGGGAATTCAACATTTGTATAAGACCATAAAATTATGTCTGATGGGAATTTGTTAAAGAAACATTAAAACAGCATGTTTTTAAAAACCATCCAGGGGTGTTATTAAACACAAGTCATAAAGCGAGCTAGTGAGAAATGGAGGGAGGACTAATAAACAGAGGGAAAGGGGGAAGTGATCTGATTCTCTTCCAATATCCGAGCCTGTAGGCAGGACAGGAGGGACTCCTCATAGCCACCCAGTCTGTGTGTGCTGACCAAAGAGCTGGCACGAGCCACGTGGTTGCTCTGCGCTCACCCATGGCCTTTGCGGAGGGCTTCAGCCTGGTTGAGGTCACACTTGACACAGCTGGTTAAGTGGGAGAAATGCCTACCACCAGATCAGAGCACTTGGGATTTGGGGTCACCCTGCCAGACAATGGGATTTGTCATATCTTAATAAATAGAAATTCCAACAGAAGCTCCACAGCGTGGCTTTCTGCAACATCATACAGAGCTGTTTCCCTTGAATTCCTAAACCATCTTAATTCTTGTCTTTCCTTTGTTCTCTGTGTAAACAGATTGGCAAGACTTAGCTGCCTAATGAGGTAGAATCCCTTCATCTTAAATCTCCGGAAGCTTCCACTGACTGGAAAACGGCTTTCACGAGGAATGATTTAATACTTAATTCATTTTTATCACTACTTTATCTTAATAAAATAAAGAAAACATGAAAGTAGCTTAAAGATATTTACTTACGCTTGTTTTATATAAATAAATGAGGGATTTTCTTGTAAATTGTGCTCACCAAAACTCAAAATTTGAGGATTGTTTTAATCACAAAATGAAGACAAACAATAGCGTAATTCCGAATACACCTAAGTGTGTATTTCTGAATGTTGAGCTGAACACATTAGATGGCAGCATCTGAACTGAAGAATTACGGGCTGCAAAGTTCAGCAATCACTCCAACCAAGCTGGAATTTCACATTAGTAGAAAAGTGAAAAGCTTAAAGTAAAGCCAGGCTGTATTTCTCTGTCTGCTTTAAAGCGACCTCCGCGCGTACGCTAACGAAGCAGCCGGTGCCGGCAGAGTAACAATCATTGTGAGCTCTGGGTGTGTAACAGGAAGGAAATTTTTTTTTCTCCCAATGGAGAAAATAGAAAGATTTGCCCACCCTGATGCTAAAAATACAGAATAATTATCAGCTGAGGCAAGTGCACTTCTGACCTAAGCATACATGCACACCATCTATTTTCAAGTTTGCTTTGTTATAATAAACAGATGAATTTTTCCTCAAGCACAGACTTTCAAAGCCAATGCAAGTGGCTTTCCTGAGGAAGGGGAAACCAGTGCCAGAGAGGCAGAGGAAACGGGAGTCCAGACACCTTGTTGTACTATTGCTTCCACAATGGGCCAAGGGCTCTGAAACATGTGCCACTATCCCTCTGGAGATACTGACCTCTAGCCCACGTCCTTGGCCTAGCCAAGGTCCAATGGTTGTCACAGTATGAACATACCTTGTGGTATTAGCTGAATCACAGAGTCACAAGATGGTTGAGGTTGAAAGTGATCTCTGGATGTCATCTGGTCCAATCCCCTGTTCAAGCAGAGCTACCTAGAGCTGACTGCCCAGGTCCATGTTTAGACACGTTTCAAATATTTCCAAGGATGGAGACTCCATAACCGCCCTGGGTAACCTGTTCCAGGGCTCAGTCACCTTCACAATAAAAAAAGTATTTCTTGAAGTTCAGAGGGAACCTCCTGTGTTTCAGTGTGTACCCCCTGGGACAACCTGTTTGGTATTTTGCTATTGTGAAGGCTCTGAGTAATTTCAGCTGTCAATGGAAGGTGATTCCTGATTTTTGACACGTAAAAGTAAAGCAACAAACAATTTTTCTGATTTCCTGAGTGGATGATAAACCTTCAGAAAACCAGGAGTCATATCATAAATGAGCAGGTATAAAGTCAGTGCATATCTGCATATTCAACTTGTGTATTTTTGGTGAGAGAAGGTGGAATTTGCTGTTTTCTTCCTTCTGCTTGGACTCTGGCTCAATTTGCTTTTATGTATCACTTCTGCTTTTTCCAGGTTTTCCTTCTCAGCATGCAGGCGCAGTCTTCACCTCTAAGCATGCAGGTCACCCACAGCCCCCTTAGGAACAGCTCTTTTATGACCAACATAAAACCAGGCATAGAAACGCAGGGTATCTAACCTGCACGAAATGTGCCTTGTGAGAGCTAGGACACAGCATACTACACCAAACCACCCCTTTAATTACATTGTTTTCTATTTTATCCTACTTCTTCACCACTGCCTAGTCCTCTTTCTGAATCCTCTCCCCCTCTTCCCTCAAACTCCTGTTATAAAATGGCTGAGAAACAAAAGGGGTCACATGGCCATGGAGCTGCTGATCAACATGCCTGCAGAAGACACATCTCACACTGCTTCTTCCATGAATCCAATGAGACTTCAGGCTAGAAACATGGATTTTGGTCTTTCCTCACACTGAGGAGTGGGTGGGTGGGCAAGAACAGGGAGGTTTGGTGTACTTGACCATAGGCACTATGGTAGAGCTGAAAGCCTGGACCCTGCTCAGTGTTGTTCCAGAATCTAGAGGTGGCTCCGATCCAGTACTGAGGTCCAGCCTCAACTCTCTTTAGTGTGCCGACTCTTCTGAAGCCTTTCCTCATTGCATCATTCCTCCCCATCTATTCCAGTGCACAGGAAGAAGCACAAGTTACGCTCCCCAAGTGTAAAGGCCCTTTTTGAATCAGGGCCATCTGAATGCACATAGGCTGCTTAAGCAGGAACACCAGGAATTTTTAAGAAATGCCGGGCCTTTCTTCCAGAAAGGGCCAAATAACCAATTTCCTCCCTGCACACTCTTCCCAGACTTTCCACAGAAGTCACAATTACTCATTTGTGCTGTAAAAAAGAGCTACACTTCTCAGTAACAATCTTATACGATGTCAAATAGAAGCCTCTTTCACTGTTTGTGGAACATGATTCAGGTAATTTTTGTCTGAAAAAAGTAATGGATAGCCCAGGTGAAAAAACGCTAAATCAGCATGTTTGTCTTCGAGCTATTTCGAAGGTAATCACTTCAACACCCGAGTGTTGCTCTCACTTAGTAAGAAAAGCTCCTTTTAATACCTTCTGCCAATTTTCCGAAGTTTGGCTTCTCTTCTGAAGAGATGCAGGAGCACAGGCAAAATCCTTCTTACTTTGCAACTTTGAGCCCTATTTGTCTTGGATGTGATGATTAGTGGGTTTGATTTACTAATCTGATTTTATTAAGGGGCTGTACACAGCTATCCCACAAAGTACAGCCTGCAAGTAGAGAAAGACAGGGACTTGCCAGGGCAGAAAGAGGGACAGGGTACCTATACAAGTTCAGCATAACATAATGTAACAAATTGAGGCCCTTTCTAAAAAAACAGACCTAAGCCAAGGGGAGAACGAGATCCATTTTGTTCCCCATCATCCTCTCAAGCAGAAGATGGAAGCAACCAACAGAAGAGGGCTGCTACAGTCAGAAACATAGAGATGTTTTCAGTCCCTGTTTTCCTTGTCATTCTTCATAGTAGGCAGTTTTAGGCCAGTACTTTTTGTCTTTTTTACACACAATAACTAAGGAGTTCTGTCCCTGCTGCACTATTTTTTGTGACAGGGTCTGCTAAAGGAACAGTCGTCTGCAGCCCTTTAATCTCAGAAAATACATCCACAATATATTTACACGGTGTATGATAACACATTATTTCCTGTCCCCCCATCTGCTAAGCAATCAGATTTAACCATTTGTTGTATAATCATAAACACATGATTTAATTCTTTCTGAAGGTTTAAATATTTCTCACCCCCTGATTTTGCAGGCACGTACAGTTTTGTCTGAACTGGAAGCATTCCTCTTACTGCCATCAGGCAGGGTTGATATCCATGTTAGCTCAGCTTTTATATACTTAGAAAACAAAAACAGGATTATGAAAAGGGTTTTTTTTTCCTCTTTTGTTTTAATTTAAAATACTTTAAGTTGAACATATTCAATTTGCTTTTGTTGATTTGGGAGGGGGGAACACAACTTCACTTCCAATAAATGAGTCTTTTCAGAGGGAGAAGCTTAGTTTAACCCCTGGCTTTGAGTCTGAGAGCGCTTTCACATTTTCCCATGTGAATGATCTAAACCCTTTGACTTTCCCAGCTGGGGTTCCCTCAGCCCTTCCTGGCAGAGTACAGCAAAGTTTCACATTGGGTGACACACTTAAACCCCTCTGGGCTCTGCCGGCCGGTGGCCGCAGCGGGCTCAGTAAGGGAGGTGGCTCCGTGGCTGTGGGAGAGGAACAGAGCATCCTGCCAGGCAGATGCAGTTCGTGAACAGCCAAGCCAAAGCTCACACTCTTGCCATATTCAAACACATCACCGTGCCAAATCTTCCTCAGCACAAAGGCATTGGACTGAGCAGCAAAATGCATAGTGTTAATTGCAGCTGGCAGAGCAGTATGAAGTACTTTGCTTCTCCACTTGTAGCTTATCAATATTATGTTAATCAAGCATTTTAAAGGAAACCAAACTGTTGTCTCAAGGAATACTGGAGAAGTGACCCCTGGTCTTCATCTGAGATTGTAATTTTTATCCTTCCGCTCTTGCCACCCGCAAGCAGGCACTATTTCCCTTGAGCTTCCTGATGTTTCCAGTAGCAAAGTAAGCCTTGGTTATAGGAGTTTCCAGATTGTTGCTGCTAGTGGTAACCCCTGGCTTCTCCTCTAGCTGGAAATGCATCTCCAGGAGCTAGGTAGCTCAATTGCTACTCTTTCATACTGTCTGTGACCCTTGCCACTGCTGTATCTGTAGAAGAGAGCATGAAGAGAGAGGTTGGTCTGGGGTAGGCTGCAGAGCCCAGTCATTCTCTTAGGCTTTTAGTAAATAAAATAAAGCTCCAAATCAAGATACACAGCCCTGTAACACCAGTCCAAGCAAGATCAGAATCAGGCATCCACTGGAAAATTCAGTTTCTCTTCACAGAGAAGTTCATAAGAGGAACTAAAACAGGGTTTGCAGAAAGTGGGCAGAGGGCAGACTGAAACCAGACACATTAGCATAACCCAGAGAGTCTTCGGGCAATCAGGTGCCTGCCTCTGCGGGCTCGAAATTCCCCTTCAGCACAACCAGCAAACGTTTGCCTGGGAAGGAGAAGTGAAAAGTCAGTGGATCTGAAATCTGAGCTTCCACAAGAATTTCTCTGGTTGGTGCTCAGCGTTGTGTTCGGGGCGTTGGAACGGCTGTGAGACAGGGCGTCGGGAGGCTGGGTTGGCTCCCAGCAGCTGCGGGTATTGCTCGGGTAATCCCCGCACCCTGCAGCTGAACTAGACCCAAGCTGTATTCATTTCTCCTCAAGCCATCTTTCCAGAAGCAGGAAGATTTTCTTACTCTCAATAAACACCAAAATGGCGTTGTTCTGTATAAATCTTTGTCTGAAGACAGTAGCTGTCATACTGAAAGCACTTCCTCTTGCAGCAATGACTATCTGTGCTGGCAGTGGCACAGGCTGGCTCCGTTTTACTTGCCTGTGGCAATTTAACTTTTCAGTAGGGCTTTAAAGCATTTAGAAATCCAGCAGAAATAAGCAAGCCTTGGACATGCGAAGAATATGAGGCATAAGCCTTAAATCATAATAAAGAAGAATGTGTTAAATGACACATCTTTTCATGCCTGGCATAAGGCTGAGGATTGCCATATACTTTTGGGCATAAGCTGTTTGATTAAGTCATGAGTGACACCACATCTTAAATCAGTTGCCCTCCCACAAAGGGCAGATCTAAAATGTCCATCATAAATAGGTGCTTTTTTCATCCATTTCATGTTGTACTCAGAGAAAGGAGGATTACATGGGTTTCCAGATCTGATGGAAAGAAAGAAGAGGAAAACTTACTTCATGACTTGGGGTAAGAACAGGGCTAGATGCCCTGCAATTTAAAATTTCATACTGAATTAATGTTCCTTGAGCACAATAGAGAGAACCTAAATAAAACACATTCATGCAGATCAGCTACATCCACAAATGAGTCTACAATAATCTTTACAGTATGCCTTCAATCATAAGGAAACATAAAATTCTCTTTGCCTCCCCCCTTGCTTTCCCATTTCTACAGCTTTCTTCTTCCTGCTTGAACAATGAAACCGTCCCACTTCTTCTATCAGAGCTCAGTATTGAGACATCCATATCAGTGAGTCAGCATCCTTTCCCACAAGATTCAGTACTTGGGATTTTTCAAGGAAATACTGCCAGCTCGTTATGCCTCAATGGGAATTTTTTTGGAAAACACCTTACATTTAGAACATAAAAAAAACCACTGCTGAGCATTATGTAGATGACGACCAGGGACCCATTATCTCCCCAAAGGATACCTTACCAAGAAGGTAGTAAATTGCTCAGAAGGTGGGGAAATTACCCCAAGCCTCCCTCCAGTGTTGACAAGAGCTTCCCTTCAGACATCTCTGAATTGAACATTAACTGACTCTGAAGCAAGAGTGAATAATATCTCCAGGGCTGAATTTGAAATCCAGTGTGCTCCTGCAAAAGAGGAACAACAGTGGCTATTAAAGAACTGTAGAAATTTTTATTCTTATTCTTGTAATTATTTTATGTTACTGTTTAATTAGCCAACTCTGGAAGTATACATTTGTTTCTGCAGTTAAGGTTTCCATGGGAATGGTATCTCTGGGCATGAGAGCAAACCCAGGAAGCTGCTGATTTAGTACTTCGTGCTGAATGGACTTTTAGGTATTTTAGCCTAAAGCAAGGCTAAGCAGGCAACAGGATTGATGCTTTTCTCTGTGTGTGACATTTATTGTTGCTCCAGCAAAACTGGAGCGTGTGTCCTATAATACCAGCACCATGGGAGCAATGATGATTCTTCACTGGACTGTATTTTCCTAGCTTAAGGGTTTTCCTAGTCATTACCCTTCATACAACTCAGCCTTTCTTGTTGTCAGAGTCTTTTCATTCTGTATGCTGTGGGTGTTTGAGTTTGTCCTGTACCTTTCAGGACTACATTGTGGGATATCACAGTAACCACCCTCTTACCATGGTGTCAGAGCGAGCAGGGAGGTTTGTGTGGGAATAGGTGCAATTTCCACACTTCCAAAGCAGCTTGTAAATACAGTGCAGCACAGAGCAATAGCACAGTGCTTTGCCACCCTATTTACCACTGATAGAGCCTTTGCACTGACAAAATATTATTGCTGGTTCTTTAAGGTGTGGTGGCTCTAGGGCTAATGCTGCTCCATGCAGCCTCAGTTAGTGCCTTGCAGGTTTTCTGCATGGTGGCAGGAGGATGGCAGCATGGCAGGACAGGATAGAGTTAGTGTTCCCCACAGTAGCTAGAGCGGGGCTGTGCTTTGGATTTGTGCTGGAAACAGCGCTGATAACACAGGGATGTTTTCATTCCTGCTGAGCAGGGCTTGCACAGAGCCAAGACCTTTTCTGCTCCTCACCCCAACCCACCATCAATGAGGCTGGGGGTGCACAAGGATCTGGGAGGGGACACATTTGGGACAGAGGACCCCGACTGACCAGAGTGATATTCCATACCGTATGATGTCATGCTCCGCAGATAAAGCTGAGGGAAGAAGAAGGAAAGGGGGGGAGGGTGGGGCATTCAGAGTGATGCTGTTTGTCTTCCCAAGTCACCATTATGGAGCCCTGTTGTCCTGGAGATGGCTGAACACCTGCCTGCCCATGGGAAGTGGGGAATGAATTCCTTGCCTTGCTTTGATTGTGTGTGTGGCTTTTGCTTTACCTGTTAAACTGCCTTTATCTCAACCCACGAGTTTTCTCACTTTCACTCCTTTGATTCTCTCCCACATCCCACCATAGGGGAGTGAGCGAGTGGCTGTATGGGGCTTAGCTGCTGGCTGGGGTTTAAACGAAGACAATCAATAAACTGACAGCAAGGAAGCAGAAACAGCAGTAATAAGGCTATTGTGTGATCAGAACAGTTGTAAAGGACCAAGGACAATGGAACATGAAAAGTCAGACCTGCATGTGCATCTCCCAAGGTTTTACTTTTTAAAATGATTCTCTTTGTGCACATAGAAACAGTCTACAATGAGTTTAGCTGAAGAAAACCCTAAGTTAATGGTAGCTGACCTGGAGGTTGAATTCACTCTCTAAACAGAGGGGCTTCAGTGCTTCCTTCAGCAGAACTGCAATTAAACCTTGGGCCTCATTACAGACTCTCCCAATACTGCATGTGTAGTCCATCAGACAACTCCCTGTAGGTTTCTCTTTTTGGAGGCTGTGCCACTGCAGAGGTACTGCATGCCTGAGCGGTGGGTTACGTGGGCTGGGACATCTCATAGCCTGCAGATGCAGCCACTTTCATCGGAGGCCTGGGAAAAGGAGGGAGAACAATGTAGGTCCTGGCCATCACCTTCCATTGCAGCAGGCGCTTCTTTATGTGCCTATTTTGTACAAACACAGCCTCTGCCTGCACTTTTTTCCTACGTCTGTTTAATGCAAATGCAGTCCCTGCCTGCCTGTTTCTCTGACTGTTCCATACGCGCTCGGCCACTGGTGTGGCCCTGTTCCAGGCTGGAAGCTGGAGGCTGGTTTGTCCCATCCTGTCTCCAGGCTGAGTCAGGGCCCCTTCCCAGCAGATGGTGGGTAGGAACCCCAAGGCTGGGGAGGAGGGAGTCCACCCCTGCTGCCGCCTCCCTGTCTGTGTGCTCTGTTGGGCAAGGAGTGGTGGGCACCAGTCTCTCCAGGTGTTCCAGCAAAATGAAGCAATTGTCTGCACCCAAAGGAATTGCTTGGAGGCAATTGCACCATGAGGGAAAGCAAGGCTGCAAGACTGTGTTTCACAGGTATGTCTGAGATGGTGTTGGGGTGGGGAGGAAGGGACACAGTTTCAGCACACAGATCTTTGCAGCAATTTCCTCAGTGGAGTTGGGTGTCCTTGTACTGAGTTTTAAGTGTCCAAGTCCTTGCAAGGTACAAAGAAAACCTGCGAGCATCTCTTGGGTCAACAACTTCTTCAGCCCTGCATCAAACTGCTTTGGTGCTGCCCTCATTTGCCTGTGAACAACCTCTGTCAACACAAAAATTACCCAAACACAGCTATGGGGTCTTAGTCATTAGCTGTCAAATAGATCTCTTCCTTTCAAAGAAAACAGGTCTGCTTTCAAAATGCTTGAGTTCGATGATGAGTTCAAGGGAGAGAGTCTGATTTGGAGGCACAAAATGTAATTTTCCTTCATCATTCCTCTGGCTTCTCAAGGTTTCAGCATGTCAGTCTTCTTAGACTTTCAAAAACGTGTCTCAACAGCAGTAACTTCCCATTCCTTGTATCCCTGTGCTGGCTCCCAACCCACGCAGCGCAAAACCAAGCTGCTCTTCTCTACCTCTTGGAGACCGGAATAGCCTGGTTTCCCGCTGGCTTTCCTGGCCTGCCAGCCACTCTCAGCTTATTTTGTTGCAATCCAAAAAACACACCCTTCTTCAGGCATTGACACATCTCCTGAATGTGGACACCCTTCCCGCAAACGTGGGTCTATGTTTGTCTTCCCGAATTCCGGCCAGAAGAAGCTCCTGCAACCCTTCCAGTATTTAGGCACCTGGACCTTTGACGTCTTTCTCTCTCCCTTTCAAAGAACACAAGGACCTGATCCATCTCTCACTGACACTGAATCTCCATTGATTATACAGGACTAATCGTCCTTTCAGATGTATTGTTTTGTTCATTTTAAGTGCCATAGGCAGAGCTGAAGCCCAAAACCAGCATGCTGCCATTGACACTATCACTAGACAGAAACCTTGTTTTGTGAGCTGTAAGTTCTGCCCATCCATAACAATATACATCCTAGTTTTATATTTATTTATTTAAAAGTGGACAGAGACTTTCCTTCTCAGATAAAGAAAAAAAGGAGAAAAATACTCTCCAGAAAGTTCTGTCTTCACCGTTATTGAACCACACCCTGTCCTCTTCATATAAAAAATATTGCCAAAGCCACAATCTTTCATCATGTGGTTCCTTTTAAATAACCTCCTAGGTACTAAAGGTCAGGATGATTTAAAAAAAATAACCTGGTAGTATGAAAGAACTTTTTTTAAATGTGAAAAGACAAACAGAGGAATCCTACGCAAGCTTGCCATAAATACAAGGGATGAGGATGATGATAAGTGGAGTAAACTACATTCACATTTCATTCACCTGCTTTACTTTGTCTCATCTTGTTCGGTTCAAAACTCTAATATAAAATAAAATTACTCAATTCATTGCAATTATGAGTCCATTCTTACAGTCTTTTCCCATATATTTGTCGTTTGACTCCATAGGGAATAGTCACTTATACAACTACAGCTTTGGGTATTTTTATACATCCTCAGCACTCAGCTTATTGTCAATATTGGTTCTACCAACTAATTACAGTGAAGGAAGAAAAATGCACAACTTTATTTTTTTCCCCCATCAGTTATTTTTGTCCAAATTTTTTCTTCTCCACATTGTTTCAACAAAGAAATATTTCGGAGGGCGTGTTTTTCCTATATTTGACTTTTGTCCAACATGGAATAGTTTCTGGAATTCAGCAGAAATTGCTGGGTTTTTTCCATAAATATTTCCTTATTTCTGAGCCACACTTCAGCACTTCAAAGGCGATTCACAAGCAAACCAGACACCTCAGCCTTGGAGGTGGCAATGTTGGCCTGTACCAGGACGGGCAGGGCGGGTGTCTGAGGGTGATGAAGGGTTGGGTTGACTGAATTAATCCCCACATTCCGCTGAAGCCCCTGGCACGAGCTGTATTCATGGTGCATGGTGGGTGTGAGGGGGTGTGTGTGCAAGTCTGTGTGTGCATGGGGGTCGGTTACAGACGCGTGTGCATTCCTAACCCATCCTTTGAACCTTCCTAATTCAGCTCTCCAAACCTTTTGAAAGCCATATAGCATCAGGCTTTATTTTAAAGCAGTCTGTAGCAGACTATGTTATTGATTGGCAGTGTTACCATGAGAGTGCCTGTTAGCCATAGTCAGGAACCAGGAACCTCCTGTGCTTGGTGATGTGCATAGCGTGGAGAAAGATGATTAAAGAGCTTAATATCTAGTTTCTTCTTTAATTTCCTTCCAACTCCAAAACATGGTGTATTCCCTGGGACCCAAGAGGCTGTCATGCTGGAAGACAAGCGTGTATAAAAAAAGGTCTAAAAACCAGGGTTGTAGAAGATTCTGAAATCGTACAGCTCTGCTTTAGACCTGTGGAATTTGTTGGCAACTGAGGGTTGTTCCCACTCTTTGAAAGCAGGGCTAGGCAGATGACAGCTGAAGAACCTTCCTGAAAGCCCATCTCAGCGTTTCCCTCAAGGATTACTGAAAATGCATTTCCTTTTTCTCAGCAAAGGAGAAGCCAACACAGTGGAGGCGGTGGAGGCAGCATGCTCTCTCCTCCCTGTTCCTCTCCTCCTTTCCCCCCCAAAGCAGGGGTGGCCACACCGCTAGTCGGGGGATGGCAAAACATTTGCCATCCCCTGAGTCTGGTCCACAGTCAGGCTGGAAGGAGGGCAGGCACTGGTACCTGACAGGTCAGGGTACCCTGGCCACAGGATCCCTGTTCGTGTCACCCCCAAGGCCCAGCTCTGGCTGGTTGTCCCCAGGCCTCACACCTTCCTCCTTCCCCCCACCACCTCTCCATCCCCACAGCAGCATCTCTTCTGTGCCACGGACATGGGGACCCCTCTCCCACCTGCTGCCTGCCACACACCTCCTTTTTTCTCCTGCAACCTTCCCTGGAAAAAAACTGCCACCCCCAAACCCACGTTTTTTCCAAGCAGCCCTCCCACTTTCTGTTTGCCTCATTATCCCAGGCCTCGCTTTTGTTTGTCTTGGCTATTTTGAGCTGGAGGCTCTTTGGGGAAGGGAATACAGTTTAAGTGTTGCCTGCTCAGGATGTGAAGTGTTCGATTCCTTCCAGCTGAGCAAAGCTGAATTGATAAATGAGGCATAAAGTGGCGGAGAAGTGTCTACCTGAGTGTGGGCACCTGGTTGGCTGAAACAGCTTTAACAGGTATAATTCATTAAACAGGTGTAACTTCATGTTTAGGAGGAAAAAATCCTATTTCAAAAGGCACGGGTAATAGTTTAACGTTTCACAGGAAATCCATTCAAGGCTATACCCTACTATAATGAAGTACAGCATGTTCATATGGTAGCTGTAGCATCAACTATATACCCTGTGGCTCTGTGGGCCTCCTTCAGCATTGCCATTCATGAAGGACCACAAACACTTAGTGTTACTTAACGACAGGAGTTACATATAATTAGCTGGAATATGGAAGTCTAAATGTATAAATGAAAGCCAGTACCATGTACCAAGAAGCAAATGTGCTTTGCCCTCACCAATAGCTCTGTGGAAGGGTTTCTGCTGGCACATTTTTTAGCTGTAGTACTACTGGATACTTGAACTGTACTACCAATTGCTAAGTGGCTGTATTAAACAGAGCTAACGCAGAGAGGATTCGGATGGAAATATTTATAAGACGTGTGGGATTCCTCTTCGTTTCACTGCCAGCAAGATGATTATTCTCATTCTGATACCTACAACACCCCAAACCTCACACCTGGCAGAACCATATAAACATCTGGTCTCTATTTTGCAAATTTGAGACTCTGTTGTTATCATCTTTTACGTTTTTTAATTTTATGTAAAAACAGCTTCAGTTGTAAAAGTGAGTAAATTATTTCAAATGAATCAACACGCAGCTAGGATTTTTTTGTGTGCTCAGCACCATTTCTCAGCTACACTGATAAATGAGATACTAATATATAGCATGTGAAATATAAAAGGGAGTTTATTCCTTTTGATACAAAAAGCGATGTGGGAATTCAGTGAAAAATGAAACCTCAGTCTTTTAAAGCAACATGTCCCATTTGTACTCTCTGTAAGGACAGCACTTCTGATGAGCACCTATCATATCTACCAGGAATCTCTTTCTCATTCTTTGCTTAAGATTCTCTCATCAGTAACAGAGGAATATTTGTCATACAAGGCTGAATGCAGGTGGCTTTTCTTTCCTTTGCATGAGGGAAAAGAATATTGAATACTCAAGCTATGTTCACGTGGTTTAAAAAAAAACCAAGAGTACAGTCTGTCTCTGCGGGCACCGAAGCCTTTAGCTTGCAGTGTGAATGATCACCGGTCCTTTAAATTACTCGAGCTTCTGATAACAGCATTCATACACTCTCCATTGCCATTTCTGGGGGCCTGTCTCTTTGCAGGTGCCTCATTCTGCAGCTGAGGGCAATGGAAAATTATTATTATTCTTTTTATGTGACCTCTCTGTGCTCCCTTCCTTTAAACACAGAGGCAATATGTGAGGTTTTCCAAGCCCGTCAGGGCTGTGCATCATCTTTCCTCCATGAAATTACAAGCTGTGGTTAGGGCAAAGGTTGTGAGCTCTCCAAGAATGATGCCGGGCCAAGACTGATGCTGAACCAAATGCATCTGTGGACTTGTGATCAGATGTATCGCAACTGCCCAGGCCCATCAAACTAGGACCTTGAATAATTCTATCTTCTTTGACACCTGTACAGTGACAATGAAAATCCAGTGCTGGATTTCTATATTTACTTGGCTCATGTATTAAGAACCAGACCAGACAGGGAGCAGTGGAGAGCCAAGCAGAAGGTAAGGCACTAAATCCACGTGGGATGTCTCCGTTGTTAGTTCCTACTTCAGGGTGAAGAGTAAAACACCACTCAAAATGTAAAATGAAAAATTTAATTGTTTTATAAAATAAGATTATGAAATTATATGTAAAAATCCAGCTTTTTAAATATGGTACATTCACTTCCTCACAGAATATTTAAATATTCAGGTCACTTACACTATATTTTCCCCATATTTGAGTTAAAATCATTGGATAAATTAAAACATCCCTACCAAAAGATACCACAACTTATACAAATAAAACTAACCAATAATACTTTTTTAAATACAAAATTTAAAGAAATTAATATCTCTTAGAGCATGCTACAAAATTTTGCCAGAAAAATATATGGGATCATTTTTGTTTAACTAGAAAATATACAGTGTGCTTTTCATTTCTCTTCCTAAAATTCAGTCTCATACAATTACCATTTAACTTAATAAATATGTACAACAAAAATGTTTATACCTCGAAGAATATAAATAGTAAATACTGCAGTAGAGCCTGGTCCAGCATTTTTTTTTTCTTGTTTAGTGACTATAGTGGGGCTTTTCAACTCTGAATGTGCAAAAATGCAGAATCAGGCTCTTAGTGTTATCAACAGGGTAATAGCTTTTACAAGTGATTTTATTAAAAACAAAACTCCTCCAAAAACACTGCAAGAGACTTAAGAGCTATTCCAGTCAGGTGTTTCTATAAATAGTAAGACATGATGTAGGGAAACAATGTTCCAGTTTAATTACTGCTGGCAGTAATTAGGGAAAAATAGTCAGTGGAGAATGGAAAATGTCTGGAATTAGACGCATCTAACTTTCACTGATTTAATTTGGTTCCCTACCATTTCTAAAAGGAGCTTTTGGTATAATCTATACATTGTAAATCTGTGAAGAAACTTAACCACCTTCTTCAGACTTTGGATGGTTGGTTTGGGAAAGTGGTATGTTTTCAAGTGCTTCAGTCCGTACATTAAACCTTTAGCTGTGTCTTGGTCTCCATTCTTTATTCTCCACAGATTGAGAAGCTTCAGAACTTGCTCTGTAGGCTGACATAGTTTCATTGTGCGCTCAATATCTTCTTTTTCCACTTTCTTGCCTGGTAAGCTTGCCATCAGCATGTTGAGATGTTCAAAGGTGAGATTCGGGCGGCCAACATGCCTTAAGACGCTGTTTTCACAAAGGTTGATATCTATAGAAAGCGAAAAGAAAAGAGGTAAGTGCAATCCTGACAGCTTTACCATGGCCTGCAAAAACACTTCCAAAGTTCAAGGTGAATATTCCTTCCCTTTTTTATTTTATCTCAAATAATTCTCTCGGCAATACTTTTTTTTTTAGGCTCCAATTATGAAAGGCACTTAAGAATTTAATTAACTTTGCAAATACAGACAGTCCCAAATCACAAACAAACTCAGTAGCAAGTATTTATTGCTATATGATTGTTTCTGCTTCTGTAAAATGTTCTCTGTACGTGATAGGACTCCTAATATTTGGTTCCAGCGAATGAAAAAGTTGCTCTTCCTCTTCAGAAATGTCTAGGCATCTTTGCTAAAATAGACATTGCTAGTTTTGAAGTATTCTAGACACTTCATAGTCTGACATAAGCATACATATTAAAAGGGAGAGGGAGGAAAAAAAAAAAGCATTTCTGCAACATCTTTTACATCTATTCCGAGTGGACAAGAGGTTGTTCGAATGTGACGGCTGTTGATGGTGGCTTACATGAAAGGAGCTGGCCTGACTCTCATAAAAACCTTGGTGTTAACACTGCAGCACTATTTCACCTTTGACACCTGTCTTGGCAGATTCAGCACAAAGCAAGTGGTGAATTGGCATGACAAATAGGTAGGGAAGAAGGCAAAGTGTGCCTGCGTATTCTTCACTCCCATGCGTTCCCAGTCCGTGAATAGAGGTGCTAGTCCGAGCTGTCAATCTCCACTTTGTAGAAAACAAATTGCACTCTCAGTTGCAGGCATCCAGCTCCCTCTAACCTCAACTGCTGCTGCTCAGATGTAACAGCAGGAAACGCTTTTTCCACTTGATCAAAACTTTTCATATGTTGTGCAGTCTCAGAAGGGGCTCTTGGCTGTGACACCACACACACTCCCAAGGGGGCTCAAGTCTGGGAAGAATTCAGTCCTCGATTGATCAGGAGAAGTTGAATTCTATTCCTGCTTCCCCTCGACTTCATGGTGCTTACTGCATCAGTAAATCTCAGTCAAGCCCCGCAGGTCCTCCTCAGAGCATTAACACATCACCAGGAGGTATCTGATCCCAAGCAATTTCTAAAATGTCGTTTAAAAGGTTGCATTTAATACATGTGCTATCAAAACAAGGTACCTTGAATAATCTTCTTGACCATATCCTGCTCTTTGTTTTGCTGCTTCCACAAGTTCATAAGCTGGAAGGTCTGCTCTTGAGTACTGTGCCTCTGTTTAATCCTTTTGATGTTTTCTGTGCTAACCTTTGTCCCAGGCAAACTGTCGGCTAGTACGCTCAACCAGTTAGGTGTGAGATGAGTAGGAACAGCAAACCTGAAGAAAGCCTCCTCACACAGGGTTACATCTGGAATGAGAAAAAGATGATGTCAGGCATTCTGATCTCTGCTACCCTGCTTGTCTCTGAAAAAGAGGGCAAGCAGCAAGGCTGCTAAGAAAAAAACGTTTAGAAAACAAACTAAGAAGTGGTCTTTACCGTGTGTTTGCTCTGAGCTTGAGTTACATTAGGTCTGACCTACAGTAATTAAAGCTCTACTGTGGCCATCACCACAGCCAGCAAATGGCCACCAGGCTAGGTAATTCTATTGTAAATGCTGATACCTTCATTTTAATTACAATTACATTTTCAGCACGCTCTTTCTTCATAGGATACATACCTATTCCGCATTTCTGAGGTGCCGTATCTGTATTTTCCTGACAGACATTGTCACGAACTGCATTTCCCTTCAGTGCTATTTTGAAACCCAGGGCACTACAGTTTGTGTGCTTTAGACAGGTTGCTTTGGATGAGGTTTCATTTGAGAAAAATCCTACTGGACACCTCTTACATACAGTGTCACTCTCAGGGGTACCTGCAGAAACAGGAAAATAATGCTTCCAATTACATATAGCTTCAACTGTGGAAAAAACAACCCAACCAAACACTGAGAACAAAAAATTAAAGAAAACATTCCTCTCAAAATTGTCATTCTTCTGCTTTTCACACTTCTGATCTATGAAGGAATCACATGTAGAAAAAAAACTCCACACCTGCCCAGAACCTCACTCAAATGGCTTACTTTGGTTCTAGCTAAAAATATAACCCAGCTAAATATCAACTTAAAATCTTCTGAAAAGTACTCTCCCTGCTCAAATATTAAATTATGGAGAAAAATATTGTTTCAGTAACTTTTTTGAACTTTATTTTCTGGCAACATTATTTAGAGCAAAGAAAGTATATAATCTGTTGTAGTAAAAATATTTTATATACATATCTATGGTCTATTGAGTGTTTTATAGGCCATAGTTTTACCTCAAAATCAAGTATGTGACACAACAATAGAATGACAATATATGGTTCTATCACATGGACAAAGAAGAGGAAAATTAACGCATGAAATCTGAAACAATGCAGTCAAACCACCACCAGTGGCAGGAAAATAACAGCACCAGTAAACGCCATATATTCACTCTTACTTAATTTTTATTTGGCCAATATTTAAGCAAGTGCTTAAAGTCTAATATCTAATACTGCATTACTGAATGGGAACTTAAGCACGTGCTTAAAATACTTCAGAAATAATTGGAAACTACATTTGAATATGAAAATGCCTCCATCTAGTGTATTTTGGAAGTATTTACATGTGGATGCTTATTTAAATGCCAGCTTTTAAGTAAATTTTACTTATTTGGGGCATTTCCTTAGAGAAAAGAGTATGAATCTCCAGTTTTCAGTCATCTGCGAGATAGAGAATAATACTTGCATACACCTGACCTAGCACTTTCCTTCATCAGACAGGAAGCAATAGCAAAGGAGAAGTTTTCAGTTGTGCATCTGAAAAAATTATAGAGCCTGTACATTGCCAAATCCCCAGAAATCCTCTGCTCTCCGCAGCCAACCTGCAGCAGCAGTGTCTGTCCTTGTTTCTTGCACAACGTGCGCTGCACCTCTGAGCTGTACAGCCAGCACCCACACCTGAGCGCGCAGCGACTAGTTTTGTTAAGAAGGCTGAATTTTTAGCAACTTTCCCTGCTACAGACACACCACTGTTGTGTTCTGGCAGCGAGGAAGGGGAAGAAAGGAGAGTCTGCAAACGGTGCGTCGTTCTGCTCAGAGCTTCCATATAACCTTTGCGGCACAAGAGGTTAATAAGCCGGGCAATCCATCAAAGTTCTCAGGGTTGAGCAGAAAGTCACCTCCCAGCTTTGCCAGCTTCTTCTTCAGTGCTTATCTGGTTGCTCTTGTTCAAGACATAAACCGCCACGGCCCAGCCGCCCTTCCGCTGCTCCCTCCAATTCGCCTGGAATCCCCCATTGTCCCCAGGGAACGGCAGCTGCTGCCGCAGAGACAGAGCTGCCTCGCTGCTTCCCCAGTGTGTTGGTGCTAAGATCTGCCACGTGCAGGGCCGACCACTTGCAGAAAGGAACGAAACCTTAATCTACCCTCACAAAAGGGAACTTCCAAAGTAAACTGATCCGCCCAACGCAATTGCAAGCAGTGGGGAGAAAAGATTTCTAATGCTTTATGCTTTGAATGAGACGTCGGACCACTCCATCTCACTGTGCGGCAGTAGGAATGTATCTTTCTATCCTAAGGTTTTATTTCACCTGAATTTACATTGTTACAAAGTTCAAGGCTATCATATGGCAGAAACCTGGGAACACAGTGTGGTCTGCTCTTATTAAATTCTTAGCCGATGCCTCACTTCTAAAACTGACTATTGATGCAGGGGGTTGCAATTATTTTTACAATGTTTTCATTCCTTGTCTGAGGTCTGCTTGGGTTTAGCTCGTTCATTCTAATGGGCTTTTGGAAACTAACTTTCCAATAAATTACACAATTTGACAATTTATCCTCTTCCAAAGTTTATTTCCTTTTGAACTGAGGGATTTGTGGTTGTCTGCCAAGGTTTTGCTGTGCTCACAGCGATACAGCCGGCTAGTTGCTCAGAGAATTTGTACCATTTTGTTCGTCTCCCAAACAGTCTTTCTGAGAACTTTTGTTTCTGGCCCCTACCGACTCACTGCCGAGGTACAGTATAACCTCATTAGCCCAAGCCCCTGGGTGTACTGATTTAGGTTAATGATGGTTTATAATATGGAAATGCGGTAGCTGCCAGTGGAAATGCTTAACAAGGCAAGGGCATCAGGGTAATTCTTAGTTAACCAATTACGACCTAGCAAGCACCTACAGCAGAGACCTTACGCCTTACGTCTAAGTTCAAGATGTTCATAACCCAAGACAGGACTCACAGCCTGTCAGTCACCATAGCCATAAAATGCATGGGCCAGTCCTTGAGTTTCTCACTCTACACATGTAATTCCTTGGGAAGTAATTCTGTAGTCTGGAGACCAGTTGCCCATGGGTTCGTGTCTGAATCACTTTGATTTTCTGTACTCCCGTCCTCAGTGCTCTTCTCTGGGCAGTTATCAATCTCCAGTATAGTGACAGTTTACAATTCTTTCAGGCTGTATTAAATACTAGAGCTAAACTGGGTCGTGACATTTGCCAAATGATAAACGATGTATTTTGTTTTGAGAAAAGAACTTATTATTGGTTTAACAATTTATGTTGTCTTAAATGAAGAATACACTCCACCAAAAAGTACCGCACAGCTCTGTATCCCCACCAGACATACAGCATAATACCAGCCTGTCTGACAAAGAAACAGTTGTTTGTTTGAGAATAGTAACAGTTTCCCTAAGAGTTCCACTTAGGATGCTGTTAATTAATTATTACCACATATTGCTGTGATGCTAGAGCTGTATTAATATCGTTATAATTATACACTTGGTGTCAAACACGTAGTGCTCCTGGTGTTTGTCAAGATACACAGTTGCTTGAAACAGCAGATTTCAAAATGAAAAACATTATTATTTATCACACACACAAATAGTACATTCCAGATAATGTTCCTTTAAAAGAGGCAATCCATCATGGTTCTCATTAGAGTGCAATTTGCTACATTTGCTACTGCCATTAAGTTATATATTACACTAGGAGCAGGGTATTCCACTGAGAAGTGTTCCATTGGCTACAGTCCAAATGATGCAGACTAGGAACAGGTTCAATTTGCTTTACAATTTACTGTCCTGTAATTTCATCCGGATGAGCCTCCTTCCTAATCTCGCAACTGCCACGAGTTGTCGACGCACTGTAGAGCTCTAATTAAGCCTGGGCGTATTGAAAAGCGGCACGTACCTGGCTGTGCAACACCGAATCCAGGAGGACACTCTGTGTGCTTTAAACAAAACTCCAGCTCCAGGTATCTGCCTTCGACACACTCGCAGACGCGGTTCTGCGTGCTGGTGCACTGCTGCTTGACGTACTGCAGCTCCTTGCAAACGGTGCTGCAGTACTGGCACTCATCGTTGCTGTTCCACTCTTCGGCGTAGTACTGATCTGGACACGGGGCACACTGCGTCGGGCTGGTGGCGGTACAGTGGTGCTTCACGTAGCTCCCAGGAGGGCACTGGTCACACAGCAGTTGCCGAGATGTCTCCGAGTCGTAATGGGGATACTTGGGGGGAGAGTAATCCTGGATGGTCCACTTCACGGAGATGTCCAAGAGCTAGCAACAAGGAAAATAAAACATCTCTTGCTTCAGTTTTGGGAAGCACCATGGTCACAAAAAACTTAATTACTTGATGAGTCTAATCATGTGGCTAGCTTCAAAAAAGGTTTGTGTTAGAAATTTACAAAATATTTTCCAGGTTCCCACATCTGTCTTAGAATGGGAAAACTTTAGGATCTTATCCAGCAGCTCTTCCCACTATAAGTACTTCCATGTTCTTCCAGAGATGTAGATTCTGTTCTCCCAATTACACCCTTTCAATATCACTGGGTGATAATCTTTTACCACCTGGCACCAGCGAACCCAGCCTATTTGTTTCATTGGCACAGCAAGGTGGGGACTCTGCAGTCCTGGCTTCTGAAGTTTCAAGTGCTTCAGATGGAAAAGAAAAGGTACTTGAGCACACATGTCTGACCAGCATACTGCACCCTTGCCACAGATACTTTTAAAAGTGATTCCTTACAGTATTGCTTTTTACCAGCAACAAATGGCTAGAACCATACAGGTTACTCTTTAACGCCTTCCATTTAATCTTGCACCAAAATGCAGCAGTTCTGGGTGTAAAACCTGGTAGCTACCTCAGGAATGAAGATGCAGCTTCAGACATAGGTAAAGAATGTTGTGGTTCGTTATGGGTACGTTAAGGACGTAGTCACTCGAGCTGGAAGACGCCAAGCTAATGCTTTCATCTCCTATCTAAAACCACAGGCTTATGGCTGTTGTGAGGACCTGTCATGACCACCACGCTCCTTCTGCTTCCACCAGCCTATCAAAAAAATAACTCTCGGGTTTAGTCCCTGTGCACCACCCCAAGCTCCATGGGGTCCAGCAGCAGCTCACTGAGAACCTGGGTCTGTCCCAGCACTGCACGACCAACCTGCTACTTCTCTTCTAGAACTTACACGTTTTAGACAGGCTGTGAATTAAGATATTTTCCATATATCCGTGCAAAATTATAGATCCAGCTGACTTTTCTCTGTTGCTATTTTAACCCCAGTCAATAGAATTGCAAGAATGTCTTTTCCTCCTTTCCAATGCAGATGTCCCCAAAGTGTAAGTGGAATTAACACTTTTTATTCATTCAGACTCTACACATCCTAAAGAGGTTTCACCTGGGGGCTTCACTTCTGCCACAGCATGATGCTTCTTAAGTGATAGTCTTATTAAGCTTGGAAAGGACAATTTAATCATTCATCTCTGTTAACACAAGTCACAGCACTTGCGGCACCAAGTAATGCTAGGTGCTTAAATTAGGAAATCTTACTCCTCTAGACAATATTATGTACATTCTCCTGCTGCCTGCCTTTGAATCCACTTTTTATACAGCTATACCTAGACAAGCTGAAGGATGAATTGCAGATAGCATGGATATTTCGCACAGCCTCCTGGGGTCCACCCTTTACTAATCCCTGTAACTTGTCCAATCTGTGAGTTCTACAGGCGGAGATCCCACCTTTCCTTGTGGTCTCAATGCACAGTCTCTTGTACTGTGAGAAATTCCTTATTACTCATTGAAGTTTGATGTGCAGCTCCATTTTTCTTAAATGACTGGATCTGTTTCATGCCCTCTATTTAAGAAGAGGGTGCAGCACATTTTTTAGTAGTGAATGGCTTTCCGTTGATGAAGAATGCACACACCCTTGGTAAATCTACAGCTATTGCTCTGGTAATAAGGAAGTCCTGGTAATCCCATTAATTGTTGATGTGGTCAGGTTTTCTCCTACGGTTTTTATTCAGTAACGGATAACACAGCATCCAAAGACTTACATGGATACACACTTTCTTTCGCAGAATACAACAGACTGCATATGCGGCACAGATGCTATGACAGCAAGCATCGACCCACTTTTCATGCAGGTATCTGTGGACCCCAAGCACAGATGAAAATCTAACACTGTGAACATGGTTATGGACAGCAACCAGACACGCAGACAGCATGTCCTCGTGAAGAAATGCTTGTCTTCCTTCCCTGCAATGCACAGCTCGCAACAAGCCCCGAGCTGTTGCTGCAGCTGAATCTGCTTCTCTGGGTTGTGTCTCTACCTCTGGTGACATGTTTTGAGGTACTAAACAGTTAGGTGGGCCGTTTCAAGACTGTTCAAGTCCCTTCTGCAACATGCACAAGGAAGACCAACAAGATTTTTCTCTATTTTCTCTCACGCAACAGCTTACATTGGAAATCATGTAGGAGGTTTTGCTGCAGAAGATGATTCAGGATTAGAAATTAGTTCAAATTCAATAATCAGAGAGCATGGGGTTTAGTATGGAAAAATGGAGACAATTCTTCCTGAAACAACTACAGCTATGTTAAGTGAGCTAATAAAAATGTAATATAATTCCACACAATTTGAGAGGAATTGATTTTAAAAATTGAGAACAAAAATACTTGAACAATACCTGTGTGAGACCATGTGAAGTTCTGCTTTTGGAAGTACCAACAACTATGAACTGTTGGTGGAAACCAGAATACTATTAATCTACATGAGCATAACCAATAACCATAATAATGGGATTAATAAACCGGTATCCCTAAAAGGACAATCAATCTTTGTATTTGATTTTTTACTTTGTGTTTTTCAAAGAAAAGCACATCACAGCTGTCTTCCCTCCCTTCCCAGAAACATACACTATATGGCTGCCATAATCCACCCATCCATCATCCACCCATCCATGTGGCTGAGGCATACATATACAGATCCAACTCTTACTTAGTAAACAATTATGAGAAAAGACTCTTCAGTCAAGCTAAAATTATAAATGCAATCAATATCTCAGTATTTTACTATCATTTTATATGTCATTTTCAACACAAAGCAGGATTACTCTATCATCCTATTAGTTCATCGAGCTTTGCAAGCCATTATCACAGGACATTGTGACCAGCTGAGTTAAAAATGCAACTGGACATAGTAATGGAGGGAAATAATAATAAAGGACAATTAAACATAAACATCACCTTTTGATCAGGAAATTCCAAACCAAAAATTGCTCCACTCTGGAGAAGTACTTTGGAAAAATATCACTAATTTTCTGCCTTTTTCTTCCATCTCCTCTATGCATCAGCTATCACCCCTGCCATAGACAGCAAATGTGGCTTCTTCCCTGGATTGTTTTTTTTCTTAGACCCAGTACAGCCATTAGTATGTTGTTAAGTACATTTCTAGACTCCTACCCCCACTACCACTCTTCTTCATAGGACTACTGCAAGTCCCTTAACAGCTGAAGACACCTAGCTCTCATGAGCATTTGGAGTATTAACATGCAACCCAAAAATCAGAAGTTACCCCTGAACCTGCATCAAGTGCCAAAGTAGAAGCAATCTATTTTTCAGAAGTTTTACAAAAACGCAGGAAGAATGGTGGAAGGTAATTAAGTTTCATTTTTATTAATCTTACTGCAGCAAATTTACATGAACAGACCAAAAATAGTCTTTCTGTCCCCGAGCTCACAGAATAAACTGTGGGGGAACATCACTAAATTTTCCTTTCTACCAGCCTAAGGCACACTGAATTTGTGCTTACATCAGGAAGTTGGGTCACCTGTTATGGCAGATTGGCAGACCAAAACAGATGGTGCCGAGCACCTGACATCCACATTAAGCGTGATTCAGGGGGGTTATTTTGGGCTAACTTCAGTCTGCTCTCATGGACTGAGTGTGCATTAGTGGTTACAGTGCATCTGGTGTGTCTCTGGAGCCTGTCTCTGGATTTACTTTCATCAATCCAGTTTACTTTTGTAAATCCACGTTGTGCGCTCCGAGTCTGCTCTGATGTGCAAACTAAAATACAGTAAATAAGGATGATCAGGAGAGGCCCTTCATCTTCCCGAATCAAATTAAAATGCTAATTCAATGTATTTTGTGTTATTCCTGACATTTCTCCCCCAAAGCTGTGCTATGACCAGCATGCTACCAAATTCTGAGTCACATAAAACCTCTGATTGATCTGAATGCCCATACTCAGAGGTAGACAACATGCTAAACACACCTTAATCTCTGCTGTAAGAAATAGAACTAAGACTAAGCACATGAAATGTCGTTCTTCCTCAAAGCTTCTCAGAAAGAAGGATTTCTCCCTAACCCCGCTGGCATTAGCCTGTTTTCCACTTGTCAGGGAAGGCAACATGTTCCAGTTTCAAAGAAGGAAGAAACTAGAAGTCAGTTTACTGGAATCAGAAGTAAAGGCAACGAGCATGTTCTTTAACCCTTAAGAAGCCAAAGCTGGAGTCTACCAGTACTATACTTGGCCAAGTTACAGATTTGTCATTCAAAAGATTGAGTAAAATTCTGTTCAACCGTGTTTAGGAAAGTTACTGAGAGAGATGAGGATATGGAGCGCCTCACCTTGAAAAGGATCTTGATTTAGTATCTTGGCAATTCAAAACAGTACCTATAGATGCAGTACAGATGGACAGTGAACACACAGAGAGAAATTTCTCTCTTCAACGGTAACACTGGCAAATGAAAAGGGGATTCTCTCATCAGAGGCTATTTGGGAACAGCCTTTTGCTGAGAAACAGGTCCAAGAAACCCAAGTAGTTTAAATACATCTCCCAATGCATTTCCAAGAGCAAAGAAGCCATTTGGCTTCCCAGAAGAACTGAGGAACACACTGAAAAGATCCAGGCTGTTTCTTTCAGTTTTAAACCTGAACATCCTTTATTAAACATTAAACCAGCACATACTTTATATCCCAACACTGATGGATGCCAATGACCACAGTATCTTGTTCATCTCAACAAATTAACTCTTACTCTGATACAGAGTGCACTCAATTGCAGAGGGGTTGCTTAGGGGAACTGAAATACAAGGGTTCATTTAAAAAAAACAATCCCACACTTTTTAGGGTGTTGTTTGGGTTGGGCTTTTTCCCCTCTAAATAGGAAATGCTATCAGTAACAAAAAGAATTACTAATACTATCATGGACACAGTTCTGAAAGGACTGAAAAACCTCAGTCCTCATCCATCTGCCTGGGCCACATCCTGGGTACCTCTCAGGAGGGCCATCTCCACACAAAGACTTGCCATGAACTGTAAATACTGAAATGTAAGTCCAGTGTAAGCCAGTGTCATGCAAGTACATATTGAGAACTTATTCAAAATGAGTTACCCAAGGCTAAAAAACATTTCTTTGCTTGTGTCACTCAACACATTGGGCCTAAAGCTCTATTTTTTTATACCATCAGCGTATGCAAAACAGTCAACGTTCAAATAAAAGGCCTGTGCAGTCCATTTATTTGAGCCCTTAGAAGATGCTTTTGAGAGAGAAATAATGTGATTTTAAAATTTCACTTCAGATCTTGGGTATGAAAAAAGTACACGCCCTTTTCTTTCATCTTGAAATGTAAGGCAAAGAGCCGCTTGCTTGTTCGTGTTGAGTTAAAATGAACTGGAAGACAAAGCACATAAAGCCAAAGTCCTTCAAGCATCATCCCCCTTAAATCACTGCTTTGTGAGAGAGAAGAAAGTGGCTTTTCAGCATATGAAAATATTATTATATAGCTTGGCTTTGTGGTTTTGGGTTGTAGACCAAAGGAGAATGTTTAATTTGCTGAGAAAGATAAATCTGTTTCTGTTTTGCATTCCACAACTATTCTGAAGCATATTTTCCTGCGTGATAAATAATCGTTCGAGGCATCTGTCATATTGCTCCTAGTGCTTGCATTGGGTTCAAAGTAAAACCTCACGACTCTCCTTCTTTGCCTTCTACACAAAGTATTTGGACAAAGCTAAGGCAAGAGGCCTTCGCTTACCCTCAGCCCTTAGGCAGAATACCTCACTGAAACCATGCACAGACCCCAGAGAGAACTCAGTGGCAAAATACATTACTGAATGATATTAAAGAGGCCCTCCAAATAAACAGCACGTCAAATCAAAACAGTATCTCTGGATGACAATGTCATGCTGGGTAAGATCTATGGCTGTATATTGCAAACAACCATTGCAAAATATTTGTCATCTAGAATGAAATGACTCCATCTCATCCATCTGGGAGATACTCACATCTCNACCTCTTTGGGCTGCCAGCCATGCGGAACGGCTTACCCCCAGGCTTGCTGCCAGCTCAGGCTAGGCACAGCCTAGAGGACGTTTCAGCAGACCACAGCTGAGCATCAAGAACACAAGGGCCAAAACAGAGTCATTTTCACTGGTTTGAGTTTAGCTCATAAAGTTGTTCCACCATTCTGCCAACTACTTTAATGCAATCCACTCACTTTGGACGTAACAGGACCTACTTCCATATGGAGGATGCTTTGTGGAGTCTGCTCTTTCGTAGAACAAATGTAACTAGTGACTATCCCAACTTACCTGTACTCAAAACAGAGAGTATCAAACGCTGTCTGCATTTCTCTGTCAGTAAAACAGTATGTCAACCATTCAAATCCTTTAGAGACTTTGTGAGGCACAATTAGTTGCCACTCACAAAGCAATTCAGGGGGCTAAAATAGTGATTCACCTTCAATGGTAGGAAAATTACATCCAACTGAAGAGCAGTTTTGCATTTCATCAAAGAAGTGCTACCGGAAGTCTTCATTTCCATGAGTTACATTTGCCTGGAAGCTGGTGGAAGGAGAAAGCAGAGAAGACTAACCAGCTACTCACCAAAAGATGTGTCCTATCCATAACTCGCATTTTGGAACATTATTCACCAGAGTGACCGCAAGATTTAGAGATAACCCAAAACTGGGATGTTGCCACCATGACCTCAGGCTGCACTGAACAAAACTACCAACAGTATGTCCCCAGTATTATGCGCAAACAGGTGTTTTTCTCCAGGAGGACCATGAGAGTTGTAAATCTACTAGCACAGCAGTTAAATACGGAAGGAACACAATTAAAATTTACATGAGATTTGAACAGCAGCTGTTATTTAAATTGTGACAATGTCTTTTAAAAATTCTTCTGGTAACCTTGGTGTTTTATTTTTAACCAACACACTTGCAGACAGACAGACAGAAAGTCAGACAGAAAGATAACTCCTACCCTCGCGGGCTGCAAAGCCACTGCTGCCTACACACAGCAAACCCAACAGGCAGGCCAGAAAAAGCATGTCACATGCACCCAGAGATCCAAAATAGAGAAAGGTCAAGTTTAAGGGTCAAGATAGTTACGTGACAAGTAACGAGATCCAGCTCTGGGGAACTTCTGTCAATTCAGTACGATTTCATAATGCCTGTCTGTTTGTAAGCAGCTTTAGTGTTCCAGCAAACAAGATGTACATGCATACAGGTCCCCTTTCTGAAACCTTAGCAGAGAGGCCAGGGCTGAAAAGTACATCATGTCCCAAGAGGCTTTTTTAGGTATGGTGTCTCCAAAGGATGGTTAAGGTATGTGAGCCAAATGCACACAACTTTGAGCTGCTGTGGTGCCTCTTAGAAGGGTTCTTCTAAAACAGGTACTAAACCTACTTGTCTGAGCTCTATACTTCAGCTTCACAGTACTGAAACGTCACAAGAACTTTAAATAAGTTGCATAATAAGTTGAATTACTAAATTCTCTGGCATCTACTCCTGCCACTGACATTTTTCAGCTCCAAGACTCATCTGCCAGAGGATTATGCTGAGCTTCACCAAACAGTATTCTGAACTTCACCAAACACTTTATGGGAGAACATGAACAGCTGTTATTACATTCAATCAAAATCAAAATACTGATGTGATTATTATATGACAGCCACAGATAACAAGCTATTGCTGAGATTCCCAGATTAACTTCCCGTGCTTTCATACAAAGAAGGCACAACATCATACATGAGCCAAGAAAGTTGTCCTGCATTTCCATTTGCTGACCACGAGCCTGACAATTTTTGCTTCTCTTGCACCATTAATTACTTTGGGTTTGTTTCTCAAAAAGCTCTTTCAGAAAGTTGTACAGAGAGTAATAAACATGCATTAGTCATCGGATCCTGGAAATCACATTGCATTTATAAAGAGCTTTCAAAATAAATGGATCTCAGTTCTAACGCTCCGCCACAACATTAATGCCACTGTGCTCATCAAAACAACCTAGGAACAACTCACTGCGTAGGCATGCATAACAGGGATTCTTTAATGTTTTTCTTAGAATGTTTTCTTATCTAACAGATTAATATCCTCCAAATAGATGTTATATAGTATCTGTATGTATGTAGGTTATAATTAATCTTATGTCATATATAATTCCATATGTCTAAATGGATTAAATGACATTTTGAAAGATTTACTGCACTGCTAACATCTCTACATTTCCATCTGGAAGTATCTTGCTAAGTAACCAAGTAAACAAAAACTTATTAAAGCAGGGGCTTATACTGGATTTAATAACACAGCTTTTTTTTCCTCTAATAGCTACTGACACAGCTACTAATTCATCACTTTCTTGCATATGTAGCTAAATTTTCTAAGCCAAAACAAGCACTGCACACTTGTACACCACATGCTTGTGCTTTTTTCCTGGAGTTCACAGTGGTTCTCCCGGCTAAGAAAGCCAGCCCTGTATCTGAGATGCTGACCTGCAGCAGAGATAAGAGACACAGGCAGGGATGGAGCTTTTGTAGATCAAAACTGAACATCCCAGCGCCCGGTATCTAAATGCATTCCCAGATACAGCGTTTTGTGTCAGCCCGGTATGATGAAGTCTTAGAGGTGGAGAGAAGAAGATAGGGGAAAAGGCAAAAGAAAAGCAAATCGTGCCACTACCTTAATGGGATGAAAATCCCGGCTGCCTCCATGGCACTCCAAACCTCACCAGGAAAGCTCGGTGTGATCAAACAAAAAGGGTTTACCAAGAAAATGGAGAGAAGGCAAAAAAAATCCCCAAACCCTGAAACACGCGAACGACAACAACAAGAAAAACAACAAAAAAACCAACCCCAGAGGAAGAGCCGTATGTCTTTTCAGTCTGATCTCTGAAGCTGAAATGCATCTTAAAGCCTATCTACCTCTCAGAAGAGACTTACCACAAGCGTGCAGCACAGGAACTTGTTCATTGTGGTCGGTGGAAGAAACCTCAGCGAGCTGGGAAAGCAGGCAGAGAGTCAGCTCCAGCCTCCCAGCAGCCCGCTTGCATCCCCCAACATTAAAGACACGATATATATATAGTCCCGGTGTAACAGGAAGCTTTGGCTCGGCTTTGATCACTCATTCCCTACCATGACCAAACTTTTCTCTCGTGCGCACTCTCCCACTCTTTTTTCTTTTTTTTTTTTCCTTTTTCTTTTTTTTTAAGGAACCTGTAAAACTTGATGACTTAATGGAACCGTTTGAGCGCTGTAACCACAGACTGGAAAATGCAGGAGGGAGTGTCAGGGGCTGGCCAGGGGAGGGTTTAATTGGGCTCTGGCTGGCTGCCCCCCCTTGCCCCCCCCTTCTCCCCGGAGCGGTTGGAGGGGGCGACGGCGGCTCTCTCAGCGCCCGAGGTTCAGGGGAGGCATGGTTAGAAATCAGTGCTGGAGGCTGAACTCCGCGCCCTGCCGTTTCCCGGGGAGAAGGGGGGCTCTCCTCGGCTCGGCTCGGCTCCGGGAGCCGGGCTGGCTGGGAAGCAAGGGGCCGGGAGGAAGGGGCTGAGGGGAAGGAGCGTGCCTGCCCGTTTCCCTTCCCTGCTGAGGCTGCAGGGGCCCTCACGGGCAGCGCCAGGCCCGAGGGGGTTTGCCGGGAACAGGGACCTGCGGTCACCGTGCGGGGCTTTTGGACGCCCGGCTGTTATTTAACAGTGACATTCCGTGTCCGAAAAAAGGGAAGGCTTACTGTTCTCAGCGAGCCCTTGCCCGCGGTAGAAGCCCCACTCGGGCCTGTTCTTCCCCCACTTGTAGGCGTTTTTCTAAAGCCCGAAGGATCAGACCCTGCGGGACTTGCCTCCCTGGAAGTCCCGGGAACCTGTGTGTATCGTGCACAGAGCTGAGCGCGGCTTCCTCAGCAAAGGTGTGGAGAAAGGATTTATTCTCCCAACCTGCAGATACTCAGCAAGTGATGATGGGAGGCTGTGGGATCTTGGGGTAGAAGCCAAACCCAGATGTGCCTCCAGTTTTCACAGATGGTTTTCTCTCCCTTCTCACAGGCCAGACCAAAACCTCAGCTCTGGATATTCCAGCTCTCGAGTGTTTGAAATCTGGGGCCCACATTGGCTCTGTGTTGTGCAGTTTTGCCCTTTGGAGTCACAAGGCTGTGCGGGATTGGCAAAGGAGTGAGGTGGAAAAAGCCTGCATATTGTTTCACAAAAATTCAGCTACACTAAGTCAGGAAACCATCGCCTTCAAAGACAGCCTCACACATTCATCCTTACACATCTGCAACTGGTTGAACGCCCATAAAGTATAACCTAAGACTGAAACAGATGCTGATTACACTTGTCAGGATGGTAAAAACTCCAGACACTAGAATTACTGATGAGTTCTTTGTAAGAGGTGATGTGAAAACTGGCAGGGAAACCTGGGGGGGTGTTGGTGGTGTTTGTTGGGTAGTCACCACTTGATTACTACTGCACCTTGAGTGGGTGCCATAACTGTTCCTGTAATCTTTGCAGAGCCTTTTAGTACTTAGTATCTATTCTTAGATATAATTATGAACATAGTTCCCAGATAAGGGGACAGTAATGCAAATAAACAGTATCTATCTCCTCATTTCTACATTTTTGTTGTAGGGTAGGGGGAAAGACTGTTTTGACCGTGTAAGGGTCACTACGTCTGAGTATGATATTCTCCATACGGGGACCAACTTTTAAGTGTCAACCAGAATGCTACAGCAACTCCCATCAACAGAAGTTACTTTAGTGAAACTAGCTTTACTCCCTCAGAGGCCAAGACCTGGATGTGGCAATGTGTCTTGTCTCCTGAGTGGGAACAGCAAGCTCCAGTGTCAGCTCAGAGGCCCTCGGAAGTTGGGTGAACCTGATTGCCTTTGACTCAGATACAGCAGCAAGAAAACCTCCAGACCCATAGCAAGCTCCCTGTGGTTAATGGAACAGTGTAACTGAATTTCAACGTGCTTCAGACTGGGCTGTGTCTTATTGCTGGTGCCAGCCACAAATGCCAAGAGCTGGCTTTCTAGAGAAAAAAAAAGCTCTTAAGCCTGTGCTTAAACAGGTTACTGTGTACAGAGAATATTGTTCATATCAGAATTTTCTGGAGATTGAAATATTTTATGCCATGAATCAGACCAGAGAACAAATTAAAAATCCATTTAAATTCTTTGGCTTAAAATGTTGCTATGATTAAGAAGTGATAGCTCCTTCAACACATCTGTTTTGTGTATATTTGTGTTCAGAGTTCGATTTGCTGACTTGCCTGAAAAGACATTTTACTCCCATAAGCAGTGAAAAAACTGACACAGGTTAATGAGAAGAAAACAGATCATCCTTGCGCTCATTCAGCTACATGGAAGGGAGCCAAACTGTATCTGTTTCAGTGAGGACAGCAGGTTTGGACAGATGCTAAGGAGACCATCATCTTTACGACACATGAACATGAAAGTTTCAACTATCTAATCTCATTGGAGCCTGTGGCGCTGGCTGTGGTTGTTAGGAGGGACCTATAGAGTTGTACTTAGCATGCTTGATTTGCATATCACAAATAGGCAATAAATACAGGATCCCACACTGCCATTTTTAGTGTCACTTTTCAGAGAAGAACTGCACTTTAACAAAGTTTAAACTTCAGTTTGAATGTTTTCACAAGTGCTTTACAGCGTTGCCACTTTGCCTTTGGGAATTAGTTAAGAAGTACTTTGCAGAGCATGGAATCATAGGACAAGGCAGTAAACCCTGTAATGAACACTTGTCCATGTTACAACCAAGCTGTTGTCAGCAGTGTTTAAAAGAACCACGTTTGTGACTACATGCCATAACAGGGAAAGGGACATAGCCTGAATTTTTTTTTTTAAAGTTGAGTCTCTTTAATTATTTGTTATCCATAATATATTTTACAAGATGTAATAAGAAAAGAAATGAAGAAACCCCCAGGATTTCTTCCTTTATACCAAACCTGAAATGGTCAATATAGGCATTAAGTAGTCCGTTCCATGTTATAGTAATATGACTAGCTTGTTTTAAAAATGGTGGGTTTGATGCAGAAACAGCCCTCTATTTAACAGAATTGCTTACTACAACCTGTAACTACATAAAACTGGAGGAAAAGGACCACTCTCATCGGGCAGACTGAAAGTTACTGATACCACATTGCTTTCAATCTGTAATGATGTGCCCTCGATGGGTCATTGGCTTATTGATTCAGACATAGTCATATTTCCAGACAGGTATTTATCTTTCCCTGGTTTTAATCCTCACTATTTGTATTGCTGTCCTGGATGTTATGATTGTTATAAATCTATTTTTTGTTCCCATGCATCATTATAATCACCAGGTCTATAAATGGCTTTGCTCTTTCAGCCTGTCTGCTATCTGGAAAAACTCACAAGTCCAGACCAGTGAGTTGGTGCTGGCAGGTGAACGCTGCATAGCTGAGTCATCTCAGTATATCAGTGTGATGTTTATAGAGCCCAAGCAACAAACAGTGGGAAGACTGTGGCTTCAGGTTTGGGACTCAAAGCTCACCACATGTTGCATTCAGAGGACACTCAGAGCTTCGTCATTAACAGATTTCTGTCAAACCAAGGGGAAGAGGGATCTCAAAAAGATCGATGGCCTCTGAGAGCAAACATATTAATAGCTGCAAGAAGGAAACAAAGTGGCATCCTACCATGCTGTGCAGCAGTCCCTTAGAAAGTAATCTCTCTCTCTTTAAACTGTAAGAGCTGATGGTCAGAACTGTCCTGGGAAAACTTTGAAGATGGAGGATTAAGGAAACCTGATAATGTGCAGAGAGTGTAGGTAGCAGGAAAGCATGTTTCAGGTTTTGTCAAAGCAGGTGAAAACCCCCTGCAGATATATCTATCACCTTCCCTTTTCTCTCATATAACTCAAAAACCCTTTGGAAAAAGTTTCATGCCAAGATATATCAAAGAAAAAGAAAAGTTATTTAGCTAATAGTGTTGTCAGAAGAAAGCTTATACCTAAGTGGTTATCTTTGTTTTAACTGTGTGGCTTGTTTGATCTTGTAAATGGTTTTGCCTCATTTTTTTTGATTGAAACCTTGGCTCGTTTTTTAATTCCGAGGCAGATACAAGGTGCTAATATACCAAAGGAAAACCTCACTTGTCAAATTATGTATCCAGAGATGGAAAGATGGAGCTTGTCCTATCAAAACAGAACTTGGATTATAGGATTTGAAGGTTGCAATGGAAGAACTGAAAAATTAGAGTCACAGAATGTATAAACTTACCAGCCATAAGCAATTAAATACAAACACCTCCTCCATCTTCAAAATGAAGGCAGAGGAGATGTATATATATTCAAAATAAATACCTACATATATATACGTATGTATATATATATAAGATCTCCTTTGTTGTTCATGTTTGCTTATCTAGGGGATTAAGTCAGCTTGTGAACCTGAAAGTGCTAGTTCCCTGTGTGGACACCCTCAGCCTTGCAGATAACATCTCTAGTTCCCTGTCAGAGTGGATTCATACCGCATTGCTTGTCTGAATTTGTGAACTATTCAGGTTTCATAAGCAGCCAGAACCAGGTAGGATCAAACTCCTTACTTTCAGATGGCTGTAGTTGAGAGTAAGCCCTGCACCTCAGTATAGGGGCCTCTGCACTCCTGCACCATAAATTTGCGTCCCAGCCTGCTTCGCAGTCACCCTCACCTGAAGTCAAAGAACCTCTGGTGCAAGGGATGCTGGAAGGCTGGGAACTGAGCAGTGGCCATTTCATTTAGTCATTCCTGCCTTGGCCTTTTTTGGCCTTCAGTGTCTTCCTTACATGATCTCTGTGGCATCAGGAGGCTTCTTGCAATGATTCAGATCCTTCAAGCACTCGGGAAGCTGTAAGGTCTTCTGAAAAACCTAGTTGTAAACTCCTACTGTTTGATAAGAATTCATTGTTCCCAGAATCAACATTTCCAGTTAACACCAATACTGCAAAAGAGACAGCACATACTTTAGCGAAAGCTATGGAAACTGGAACTGAAACAAGACAAGCTTTAGCCAGTAAGATTTTCTGGCTAACAGGTTTTTCTTTTTTGTCTCTACTAATTTGCTTGCTACTCTGTAATTGAAGGTCACTGGTTAAGGAAAATGGTTCTGTTAGCTCATGAGGAGCGGCTGTAATTTCATTGCTTTCAGTCTGACTTCATTGTGTATATTTGGGTGGTATTAACATAGCGCCGATTTTCCCTCCTTCTGGTTTTCCACATACGCAGGGATGTCAGGCCAGCAGTGATGCTGTGATCGGCTGGTCCCTTCCAGCTCCTGACGTTCTGTGACATCTGAGGGATTTTTTGCTACATGCTCTGAATTTAAACCTCTCAACCACTAGGGCCATTCAACTGTGACCCAGCTATTGGCTTGTGCAGCTTGATGGACGATCTGTGTCATTTATATCCAAATGGTTTCCCCACCTGTGGGTCGCTAGGCTCTCCCCTTCCAACCAGCAAAGAAGTTAGAGGCAGTTACACTCTGAGAGATGAAGCTGGCTGCTCCTTGGCACAGGACCGTGGCTGCTTCTTTTGGCAGTGAACCTCTACAGAACAGCAGGGACTTTGAATGCTGAAGAATCTGAAACGTGGGGAGATACGAGACCAGAATCTCAAGCACAGACTTTACTGAAGTTGGACAGAGAAAGTGCAGCCTCTTAAGGAAACCTGTACTGGGTATAATAGCAGTATCTTCAGGCTGCAAAAGTCAAGCAACCTGTATGTCACTCTGCTGAGGTACATAGACACCGTTATAAATCCAGTAATTTCAGCCAGATACAGCATTGCATTTTCCATTATTTAGAAGGAGTTTCTGACCTTGCCCTCTGGCGTATCAGTACCATGCTCCACTGAACTTCTCCAACAGCCTCTCCTTTTCCCATTGAATTGAAGTAAAGCATCTTGTCCACACCTTTGAGAGACACATGGTTCTCTCCCTTCCTAATTATCTTCATGTTTTTTTGCACATGGCTTCTGTTTGCTTCAGTATGACACTGAGGCCAGCCTCACCTTGCCCATTTTACCACAACCACCTCTACGTCTTCTTTAGTACTTTGTTCCATTCACAGGTCATTCTGGAATGAACTTTGAAGAATCTACATTCTAATCCATCCACCTTCTCTGGGAGCAACACACTGCCTGTGAGAGATGAGTGCCTGAGGAGCAAGCCAGGCTGGTATAATCAACTGTACGTAATATATCTGTGTGTGTGTGTGTTTGTGTGTACATACTGTATGTCATAGAAATTGAATGCACTTCTCTGACCTTTACTTGCTGTGCTTTTAAAAACATTTTGAGGTTTCTTAAGAAAGTATGCTGCCTTCCTCGGACTTTGTGCAGCACCACCCAGAAAAAGCCCCGCTTAGGACTATACACAGAAACAATCACAATAAAGTAACAAGATCAATAATGAGCAGTCACTGTTTCCTCCCCAAAACGGCTATCAGAATTTATTTGAAATTCCTTGTACAATGTCAGCTCTTCAGTTTCTGGCTTCAAAGAGAGTGCAGTGGTGCAAGCCAAGAAAAAAAAAAAGGAAGGACCTTTGTGAAGTAACGCAGAAGGAATATGCAAAGGAATATGCAATTTGTGGATGATGGCAAAAGTCACTTCGAAATCTTGCCATATCCTTGCACAAATAGCACATGGACATGCACTAAATGCTCTGAAGAACCTTGTAGGTACTTTTCCTTGTGCTAAACTTGAGGCACAATAAAGCTTTTGTCCTTTTCTTGGCAGAGAATGTTGGAAAAAAGAAAGGGGAGGGGAGGTAGAAGGTGGAAGGAATTTCAGCCTCCTTAGGAGATGCATTCCAGCCGGTGTGGACTCCACTACATCCTCCCTGGATGCTCCAGCACATTCCTTTGTTCCCTCTGACCAGACATTTTCTTTTCTTTAGTCCATCATGCCCTGCAAAGTACGTTTTACCTCCTCAGCAACTGGAGCGCATTGCGCAGTGCTTGTCTCCTGGCTCTGAAGTTTCCCCAGATTTAGCATTTTTATCACATGCTGCACTTTACTCACTGTGTTAAAAGAACTATTAATTATTGTTATTAATTTCTCTTATTCAGTGCTGACAAATGAGCTAAATCAAGCTTTGGTGGAAGCCTAACTAACTTCATGCATATTTATTCTCCATCACCATGTGCACAGCAGGGTTGCACCCTGAGAACAACAGCACAAATTTCAGGGCTTCACCCAGCAGGAACCAGGGCTTTTAGGGAGATTTCCCAGAGAGGAGTGACGGTTGTCCACAAGGGAATGCTGCTGATTGGAAGATTTTGCATCTACCATAGTACTGTGCCTCAGTTAGCACCCTGGGCTTGCTGTATTTCATGCAAGTGAATTTTAAATATTCAGTGGTTGACTTCTCTGTGTGTATGTGATCATGCAGAATGCACCTCTTCCCTGAACCTACTTTTATTCACCCTTCCAAAAAATTCTAAGGTTTCCTCTCAGCTTTCTTCTAAGGTTGTCTGCTCCCAGTGTTTGGAGGATTTTGGTTTTGATACTTCCCCTCATCTTTCTAGCCTCTGTTGTTTGGTGGTGGTGGTGGTGGGTTGTTGTTTGTTTGTTTGGGTTTTTTTCCCATGGACATCTCCATACACTTTCATATTTCTAGAAGTGTTAGAGTTCTGCTGGCCTGCTGTCAGAGTAGGTGATACAGCTTTGTACTGTGAGTTTGCACATTACCTTGTTCCTTACGGATCTGGGCGTAAGAATATCCCTCCTAGGACAAATAATAGGGAGGGAACTCAGAGTCAGTGGTGTTGGGCCATGAACTGGCCTTGTCTCAGTGAACAACAAATTAGAGGCTCCTCCCTCAAAGCCATCAGTAAGAAGCAGATATTTTTAGCAGGAGCAAAGCAGGACTTCCTTGCTAAAGCCATGTGTTGCAGGTGCTGCTGCCCACTTGATCTTTCATGAAATTTTGTGGGGAGTGTTCCTGCAGCTACCGTCTCAACCTGGGGAGCTGGGCCATGGCTCCTTGGCTGGGCCATGGCTCCTTGGCTGGGCCTGCTCCTGCACTGGCTTAAGACTCAAATTGTCTTGTGGAGCGAAAAACAAAGAGAGAGGAAGTGAATATCGAGCCTATTAAAAAGGATTAACACTGAACAGATGAACATAGTTTTTCCTGTATAAAAGCAGATATTGCAAAGAAGAAAGAATATTATTATTATTATTATTTCTGTTAAAGAATTTGGTGCTGCTGCTTTAAATTGTTGATGCTGACTGCACCAGGAAAGCTAACAGCACTCTGATTTGTTGTGAGAACTTCTCTCTAAAATGTAAAATCCTTTCTTATCAGAGAAAGCCTTTCCCTTCTCTGCTCCTGCCATCTTTTTTCTTACTGCTATAAAAAGGCTAACAGTAAATGTCAATGAAAATGAAGGCAATGTGGAAATACACAGAGTCGCTCTATTTTTTTTTCCCCATGAATTCTTTTAAATAATTTTGATCTGCATCCAGAGCAGTTTATGGAGGCACAAAACAGTGCATGTGGAACAGCAGGCAAGATGTGGAGTGAATACTAATGCACTCAAACACCCTCCCCCAAGCTCCCGAAGCCTGAAAAATCCTTCAGCAGCATAACTACCAGTTCCTGTAGTGCTTACTTATATCCTTGTGGAGAAAAGTCCTTTAGCATTTAATAGACCATTATTATCCTTCCTACATTATTTGGATTTAATACAAAATTATGTCCTTGTCATATATTAGTTTTTTTGGGGAAAAAAAAATAAACCCAAACCCTACAGACTATCAAGAATAAATTCAAAAAGGTTTTTAGGGCAGATTTTGCAGGTGAATAATACTTTTTTATCAGACCTGCCTGAATATCTCATGCTAAATACAAGGGAATTTCTTCACAATAGAAGAATCTTGAACTAAATAGATTTTTACAAATAAATTTACCAGGACAAGTTTTAGCCCTTTAACACAAGAGGAGACCAGAAAAGGTCCACCTCTGAAAAAACCAAAGAAAATTGAAGAATTAAAAAACTGACTTGTTTTTCCCCCAAACATAACACCATTTCTGGAACCCTAATTTTTTTAAACCCATTCTGCACAAAATGCCACAAAAGGCCTTTCTTTTTCTTCCAATTTCAAAGGCCTAATTGCAACCTGCCATACAACCCAGAGGTGCTAGCTGAAGCCAGTGAGGTTCATGGGACACAGCTTGAGGCCAGACTGTTATCAGAAGTTGTTTTTTTCTTTCCTCTAAAGCAGTAATTCTGTGAAAGGGACCATGTGATGTCTAGCCTGCAATAGCAGAAGACTGCCATCAGCTGCATTCCCTTTTCTGCTCCCTTTGCCTGGTACTTCTCATAAATTGGGGGTTCATTTTTCCTCCTATTCCATCTATAAAGTGATCTTACATGTTCAGAGTGGAAACACACTGAAGTAGCCACCTAGAAGGACAGATGGAAGATTTCAGCATCGTGCGCATTGGATGCCTCTGTTCTGTATAGACTTGAGCAGCTCTGAGGACAAAGTGGCTGCTGTTCCTGCCCAACGTGCAGTTTGAAGTTGTGAAGGGATGAAAAGCATCACAGTTCCATGTCTAAACACAGCAAATTTACTATTTGTAAACATAGCATGTGGGTGGCATGGGCTGTTTGCTAAATCAGATGTTCGGCCTTGTGCCCACGGGGACTGGGACTGCCTGGGACTATGGACGTAAAAGGAGAGGGGAGAAACTGCACGTTACTTCCCCAAGGCCATCTCTCCAAAAAAGGATGGGTGACCTAGTGTAAGGCTCTTGAAAGAGCTGAGTTCAGTTCTCTGCTGTGGCTCTGCCTTGCCCACTCACTCCCAGCAAGGCATCTAAAGTGATCTCTTAAGTTATTTTGGCTCTGCAAGCGGGGATGGGATCTGACTGTCTTGCAAGATGGAGCCTGTCATTTATTTTTGCCTTGGGTTTGCTTTTATTCTGTTTGGGTAAAAAGCCATAAACTGGGATTGCTAACAGATTAATACCTCAAATTGGGATGCAGTTGGATTCTGCAGTGAGAAGAGCTATAATTACCTTGGGAAGGTAACTAAGAAGTGGTGCTGACAGGCCTTGGCATTTAGCACGCTGACTGTGACAATGGAAAGATTTATTCAAAAGTACTGCATCAATTAGAGCCATATTTTATTTCACTGCAATATGCTTCTTGGTGTTTTGCTTTGTAGCTTATTTAGCAAAATAAGCTCCCTGTTGAATACATCAGCTGACTGCTAAAATGAGTCAAAATCCATCGTCTTCCACAACAGCAATGCGCAGAAATGAGGAAAGCAAACTAAAGCCAGACGTGCAGACAAGAAGGGTGGTGAAGGAGATTCATCAGCCACTCTGGCAACAGCAAAAGCCAGACAGTGATATTGCTCCATCTCCCTTCTCCCTGCCGCATGGCGGTAGGGACTGGATTCAGTGAGAAGGGGACAGAGGATCTGTTTGTTTGGATGAGAACCCAGATCAAGAACCTCTGAGCACTCTTGAGTGGATTTCCATTGCACCACATGGAAGAGCTGTTTTTTTTTCCACTCCCATCTTCCAACCAAAAAGGAAGAGGCATAAAGCTATGATGTTGCTCACTGCTACTACCTGATTTATTTTCCTTGCATGTTGCGATGTTTCTTATGGGGCCTGCCTTGACTATTTGCATTTTCTACTTCCCTGTTTTACAACTACTCATAATGGGGCTGTGGCCTCTTGCATGTTACCCGAATAGATAAGATCAAGATAAAGTCAAGCATGAGGCAGCGGCATCCCATGCACAAAATGAAGAGTGGCAGGCACTATCTTAGACATCAAATCTAAACTTAGATGAGACTCAAATGACATGTGGGTGGTGCACACACCAGCTAGTTTCTTTGCATGCCAAGCCCTCGTTCCTGAGATATGCAAGCACATGTCCAACTTGTGTGTCAGGAGCACACTATTTTGAATGGGGTTCCTCACACTATAAAGTACCTTCCTCAACTTCACTATTGAGTTGAACAGCAGTGAAAAAAGCTTTTAATATCCATAGAAAAAGTGCTAATTCAAACTCCATGTAAAATGTGGGCTGGTCTGAACCAGCTTCATTATTACTCCCAAAAAAATAGTACAGTCGTCTTGGCAAAGCTCACTTCTTATTAAATTTATTTTTATACTTGCAAGTTGTAGGAAATTAAATAATACCTCACATTTTTCTTTGTTATGGAAACAATGTGAAAATATTTCAAGTTAACAAATGCTAACACCCTTTAGGAGTCTTCAAAACACAACTAGAAAATTAACATTTTTCTTTATGATGGGCCTAATTAGAAATCATGGGTAGACCCAACTTCTTTCCTGCTGAAACAATGGGAAACCTTTTTTAGTGGTGCATATCAATGAAAGAAAATGTAAGTAGACAGAGATCAAAGACAATTTTGTTTCTTTTACTGCCAACCCATGTGGAAGCCCTTTGCTTTCTCACACACTGGGCAGTTGCTTGGGGCATGCCACCCTCTGGTTCCTGTACATTTGCCCACCATTGTGTTTGTCCCAGTGACTTTCTGTGAACCCAGTTTGTGGTGCCTCCTAAGGGTATTCACAGCGAAAACTTTGTGCATCATTCTAGGGGTGTTGAAATGGCTGAAATACAGTGAAAAAGAGACATACAGGAATTTCCCTCACCAGCAGGAGATGAAGTAAACAAATAAGAAAATACAATTTCATCACAAACCCGCGGAGGTCGGAGTTGGGTCACCATGGCAAGCAGTATAGAAAGAATAGCTTGGTTTCCATGTTCATTAAATACTCCTCTCTGCTGAAACTGGAAGCAAGAATGCTAATTAGCACTTGCCACTCTACATTGGACTGACATTGTGAGACATCTAAGTATCCACCTGGCCAAAAATCTGCAGTTTTCTTGTGACCTGAGATATTTCTGAGGCAATTACTTGGAGGTAAACAATTCTGCTTCCCCTTTGCAAAACCTCTCTCTCCATCTTAAGCTGCTCCAATTTTGCAAAAATTGCACAGCTAATTCTTCTAAAAACCCCAATCATTTATTGTTACAATAATGTGTGGCGTGTTGCTCAAAGGATCAGCCATAAAATTTTGCACTGAAACTATTGTATTCGCAAGATTAATTGTCTTGGCCAGATTAATGGATTCCAGAGCCAGAGAGATCATTTTGCTTAGCAAATCTGACTGCTTGTGTAGTACAGATGATGCAAATGCTCTGAACTGAGTTAGAGAAGCTAATATGGTAATGCAGCCCATTTTGATTGTAAAATCACTCCCTGAAATAGTAAGGTGTTGTTCTGCTGATTAATTACTAAAAGAATAAAAAAGTGTGTGGCTTATCCTGTCTGCATACATGGAGCATCAGCTCCTCTCCTGTGCCATGTGGGTCACAGAACACCACTCCGCTACCGCAGTACTGAACCCAAAAGCTTTTGTCCACTTTTTCCAAAGAGACATTTAGTCTGTATTCAAAGACACCAAGAAGTGGAGAACACACCAGCATTCTTGGGGTTCGATTCCAATGGTTAACCACCACCAAAATTATTGCCTGACTGTTTATTTTCAGTATCTTCTGATTCAAATTATGCAGACAGTTGTTCCTGATGTCATTTTGAGCAACTGAAGCCTCAGTCCAACACCTATTTAAATCAAGGGAAACGTTCCTATTGATTACAAAGAGTATTGAACCAAGCTCTGAATTATATATAACACTTCTCTGCGGTTTATGAGATGAATGTTAAAGAAAGTCTCTCTTAATTTTCCATCAGAAAGAGAACAGGGATGATAGAGAGAATGCTGCCCTCTCATGGTTTTAAGGATGTATGTGTTCTGATCATATATTAAAAATACAAAACTAATATTTTTAGGTTGCTACATGCTGATCTGCTCGCTCTTACATATTGTACTGAAAGGTAAACTTGTAGCAGGCATCACTGCTGCCATGATAAATTATATAAAAGCACTGGAAACACAGCCCATTAATGGCAGATGTGGAGGTAATAAAGCACAATGAGACAAGTTTAAGATCACTGTTTTCCATTCAGCTCTGTAAACTGAAGCTGGCTGGGGTGCAGCTGTGTACTCATTTTGTTCCCCTCTGCCTGAAGCTATGGGACCTTGCATATTCCCAGGATGAGGACTCACCCGTGAGTCCTCACCACAGGTGAGCTCCTTCACACACGATGCTTTCCCTACTGGAGAAGCCCTGGCTGCCACCGAGCAGGAGGTAGAGGGAGAACTTTTCTAGTTTTAAGAGCAAGCCAGTTCAGCAATGTGCACCCAGATTACTGAAATCTTTTCCCCCTCCAAATGAGTAATCTGCTGTGCATGCATTAGGCAACAGAAATAGCTAGAAAGTGACTGCAAGCAAATCAGGGCTTCCTACACATTCTTGGTAGCTGTTGAGAAGTATGGAACGTATCCAGCATACGCAGCATATTGAATGTATGCATGGCCCAGGAAAGGTACAGAGCTAACCGTGAGATCAGAGCTGACACTGACCTCCTGTGCCCTCCATGTGCACTCTCTGCCCAGCCCATAGTTTGACCTTTATTGTCTTCATGACCAGTTGAAATTTCACAATGAAAAACCTGACATCAAAAGAGAAGATGCCATGCAGTGATCTCCCTGGAAAGGGATTCCTGCAGCCTATTCAAAGAAGCTGGTGGGTTTTTGGTAAGAACTGGCTATCATAGCATATAACCTCAGACCATGAGCTCAGTCGTGTCCCACATTCTGCAGAGTCCTTCATGTGCAAAACCATGAAAGAAACCACATCAAGATGTCCAGACCATTGAAACCTTCAAGTAAACATTACCCACATTTATCTATCACTTCCTAACTTGGAATAACCAAATTCTCTCTTGACTAACTGCTAAACTATGTTGGATGAGGGGAAAAAATGCATAAAATAACTAGTTCTATTTAAACAATTCAAAGGCCAAAATAGACCATTAGGTCATGTAGCCATGTCTCCTACATAACATGAGTCATTGAATTGCACCTAATTACTTCCAATAAGTTGTGTTTGACTATAACATAATCCTCCAGGAAAGCACTGGAGTGAAAATGGCAAGAAAAAGAACTTTCCTCTTCCTTTGGCAGTTTGTGAAGGTTAAATCTGTCTCATTCTTAAGTGTTTGAGTATTTCTCTTTCACTTCTCACTAGAAGATACCTGTCTGTCTTTCAGTCCTAATTTTATAGCCTCATTGGTGAAGATGGGTCCTCCCAGCAGGTGTTACTCAAATAGTTATAGGGTTGGGTTTTTCTGAATGGAGACTTTCTAAAAAAAAAAATAATGTATTTGTCTGGACAATGACATTTCTTACTAGTTATGGGTGCATAACACCCGTAGTTATGGGTGCATGACAACATAATATATAAGTTTTTCTGATGTGGGGAGGTAATCTCCTGAAATTATTGCACTGAAAGGGGAACTTCACCTTTAACACATTGCGAATGATATGACTTAGCCATTTTCTCAAAACAGGGCTGGGGAGTTTCAGTCTGGACATACTAAAGCTAAATATTGTCTTGGATACTAAATCTGAGTATTCAGCGCATTTCAAAGTACTGTATTTTGGGCCAGGTTATAATGCTGTAATGGGGTGAATGGCAGCAGAGTAATTTTGGTTTCCAATTGGTCTCGGTGAGGAAAGCCTTCTATCAAAGTCAACCAGTTATATCCCACAGCATAGACTGGGTTTTCCTACTCTTGAGTGTCCTAGAGAAAAGGAGAATCCAAGCTTCCACAGTTACTCTCCCTGGTGCCAGCATTGTATGTTATGCTAAGCAATTTTAAAATGTCAGAATAAAAGTAGAATCAAAATATATTCTAAATATTTTTTCTCCTCTGTTTCTCTATAACAGTTTTCTGGGTTTCAAGAGTTGACTTACACATAAAACAATATTCAAAAGATCACCTGAACATATGTCCCTCTGTCCCTTCCCATCCCTCCCCTTTGCATCAGAAAAAACCCACAAAACAAAGCAAAAGAAAAACTCAGGACAAGAAAAGTTTATGACTCTTAGTATTGCTCTATAGACCAAAACAGGGTAAATATCTGCTTGGTACATGTCTACACAAGAAGAAGATTCAGACTGGCTAAGCAAGCTTACCTCTTTAAACCCTCTCAAAATACTCAAGTGGAATAGGTATCTGGCAAAGTTATCAGATAAGGTCCCCTTTGAGGAAGATCACAGACCTCAAATTTCCATTCCACAAAGAGATCTGATGCTGACAAACAGAAAGAGATGCATCTATAGAAAATCCAAAGATCCAAAGGGAAATCTTCACAGATTTGCATCCTCTTTGATCCGTATGATGGTGTAAGAGGCTTGTGACTCAGACACACAGCTTGCTAACAAGGCTATCTTATTACCCATGTACTCTGGGTTGAAATTATAAATGGTTCCCTAATAGAGGGTTACACTGAAATGTGACTGGTTTGCATTTGTCATAATACATTGAAAATGCATATAAGCAATGATGTAAATTAAATGATGTTTGTCAAAAACTACCCTGGCAGTTTGATTCACACAGGCTGCTGGTAAATGTTCTTTCTTCCTCTCCATAGCTACGCTGTAATACAGCACGGCACATGTAATATATTTGGGCTTGGAAAGCATTTAATTCTTTACATCATGCACCTTCAGAGTCTTAACCAGAAATGTACCTTGCCAAATGACTGTATTTATGCCGGCAGCTAAACCTAATGTTACAGGGAATAGCTTCAGAAGACCGTGCCATCCTAGCAAATGATATGCAAGCTACATGGCCCAAAGCTTTAGAGAAGTGGCTTTCAGGCACTATTACAGACTCTCCAACTTCCAGCATTACATGTAGACAGGCACGACTGCTACTACCAACAGAAAGCTGGTAAGGAGAATAAATGATGTTGCTCCAGAATATATTGTCACAGGCCAATGAAGTTTTGGGTCTGTTTCTCTGAGGACACAGCTACCCGTGAAGGGGCTGAAGGGTAGATGCCATGGAGCTAACCACCATTTTCCCCTTGCTCGTGAGCATGGGGCAGTGCCAGAGAGACCACGGAGGAGACTGCATGCCACCTGTACTACACTTTGGTGCTCTCACTGCATTTCAGCATTGCTGCTCTTCTCTGTGTAAATCTGTTTACTAAAATACCTGTTCAGCTAAACAAGCTCCAGAGCTAGAAAATAGGGACTTATCATCTCCTTTACACGTTTTGTATTATTTGTGCCTTGGCCTTGTTTGGTTTTTTCACCCATACCTCATCCTGCCTTATTAGTATGGATAAAGGAGATGATGAGTACAGAGATGACAAAGTTTTTATTCAGAGACCATCCAGGGTCATTTTGAGCATTTTTGTACCTATTTATCTACTCAAAACAGAAACCAAATGGACAAGCGAAAGAGAGAGGAGTGAGGCATTATGCAGAGAAAGGACTGAAAGGACTGGGATGACTTGGTCTGGAGAAGGGTACAGGTCTTCTAAAGAAGTTAAAACTAGCAGAAAAATTAGCCATTCTCTACCCATATGTAGCAGAGAAGAGGAAGAAACCAAGTTAAAAGACAGCAAGAGAGATGTAGGCTGCACTCTGGAATAATACTTTCTACTTGGGCGACAGTCAAATACTGGAAGAGACTGTGTGGAGAAGCTATGGCTTCCATGTCATTCAGGCCGTGTAAGGAGATGTTAGCCAAACCTTTGTTGGCTACTGCTGATTTTATCTGGAGACAGGAGAAGGTCTCCGCTGGCTTCTGAGGGTCATTTCTAAGGAGCATCCACAGTCCTGAACAACCTCTGACAACCTCTGCTCCCCATCAGCCGGTACTGGAATCACGAGAGCTGCAGCAGGTAGGAAAGCCTCAGGGAAGAACCAGGCAACATTTCCGAAAGGGTTAGGGAGAGGCTGTCCAAGTGTTCCTGAAGACTTTAGGCCTATTGTACCCACTGCCACCACACCGGGAGAGAGGGTTAGCAGAGGTGGAAGGATGAAGCCATGTGGTTAGGAGACATTTGCTATTGGGTGTTTACACGAGCAGACAGGAAACCAAATTAATGAACTCTTGGCAGAGTTACCAGGGGAGAGCTTTTAATTTATCGTTCATATAGGCATATTGCTGTTTACTCCTGCTAAGCCTGTGTGCCTTTTCCTCCAGAAAAAAAAAACAAAACCCAAACTAGTTGTCCTAGTTCCCCTGATCTCCTATAAATTGCTATCTGTGGTGGGAAAGATGTGTTTTGTATTAGGGGCACGTCAAGAGGGCACACAGTCTGCAAGACAGTTTGAGCTGGGGATGTTGGTTTCAAAAGGAGATCCGCCCAGGAGCTATTTAAACCTGTCCCTTGTTTTTGCCAGGAAGACCAGAAGAAGGCTTACACACAGAAAATCACTTTCTCCTAATACTGGCCAGAAAGAAGCCTTTTTCAGGAAACAGAGAATTAAAAGCTCTCCCAGCGGAGCGTCTTTTCCCATCTCTCTAGCAGTGCTTGCCTACTAGGTCTAAGCAGCAGCAAGTACGTGTGGAGTAGGGTTTGAAATGCTTGATTAGATATGGGGGAAGTCACAAGGCTCAAATTTTCAAGGAGCTTAAAGTGCAGGGCTGAGTTTGGGGTTTATTCTCTGTAAGCAAGCGAGGGAGCTATTCATGCCAATCAGGTGAGGAAGCGCAGGGAAATACACCTATGGACTCTTACACTATAAGTTAATGTGCTTAAATCCTCTGAGCAGCTTGACATGGCAGGGGAGCATCTTCTAACAGACTCTATTCAGGAGAGGCCTTGAGAGGCTGAGAGAGACCCAGATGCAGATCTGGAATGACAATCTTTTCTCTGGCGACACCAATCCTTTCTGGGGAATCAGGAAGCAAGTTCATGGATGGTTGAGGCACTTAAATACACCACAGTGCTTTTATTTAAGCAAGGCACATTGTCTGCCCATCCCACAGGCACTATCAGGTACTATATTTCCCAGCAGTCATGTAGCGTCTGTCATTTTAAGCACCCAGTCAATTTTCCTAGTGAGTCTTCATCCTTTCTGAGCACTTTTAAGTAAGACTCAGCCTTTTGTTGCAGTGAGATGTCCTTTCCAACCATTTCTAGGATTTATCTCGTGTACGGCAGACGTGCGGTAGGCTCTGCTCCAAATCATGTTTCAAGGACCATTTGTTTTAGTCATTTCTGGGTTAGTCCCAGCACAGCCTAGTCCAGGCACTTGCTCTCCCAACACAAAAGCACCTCACTGTGCCAAGACAGTCTTCTCCACCCATTCTCTCCTGGGTGAACTCACTGTCCCCAAATCATTTAATCTTCCCACTTGGCTGCAGGATAGCAACCGTCTCTTCCAATGAAACTAAAGCCACTGGCAACCAAACCTTCATTCCTGGGAGAAACACCAAGAACAGTCCATCCATCTGTTTCTTGAACTTTTCAGGCTATTTCTACCAGTCAGAGATGGGAGATGGAAGGAAATGTGTTCTTCAGTCACAGGAAATTTAGGGGGCAGGCTTGAGGAAGTAACTCAGGGATGGAAACAATAAAACATAAAAAAAAGAATGTAATTTGTGGGATTTTCCTCTCTGAAA